>JADBJO010000111.1:674561-677061 GCA_016801955.1 Conus betulinus
AGAAGATACATGGGACACTCTTCTGTCCAGTGTTCGACGTGCTTTCCCTGAAGCATGTATACACATGAGTTCCATAGTTCCTGCGATCGATGATCATAACCTCAACAACACAATTCTTCCTTCTAACAAAAATCTGTCTGCTGTGTGCAAACGCCGTGAAACCCTCTTCATTGATCATCTCCATCATTCAGACACCCCTCAAAACGGAACCTCTATCATGACCATATTCACTTAAACAAAGCTGGAACTGCACAGTTGGTTCTGGACCTCAGAACAGCTGCTGATATAAAACATTCATTAGAGAGCTCTCGTTCTCAAAGCACAGCAAGCTCTGGAAAGTCATCAGCATTCAGAAATCACAGAAATGTTCAGAATGACAGTCCCACAAAACTTTTTTCCACCTTCCAGTCAACACAATGGAGCGTATCGTCATTCGAACTCTGTCTGTTTACCATCCTTCCATCATCGTTCATTCCCACAAACCATGTCTTACAGTGAAATCCCATCAACCGTACCCTGTCATGACCTTCCACTAAACGTCCCTCACCCTGATCATCCTGCATCCGCAATCCACCATGATTACTATGCATCTGCTCCTCATCCTGACTATCATGCATTCGCCCATCATTCTCACTATCATGCATCCGCCCTCATCCTGAATACCCTGCAGCCTCCAATCGTTTATAACTACCCTGCAGCCGCCGCTCAACATAACTACCGTGCAGCAGCCGCTCCTCGTAACTACCCTGCAGCCACCGCTCACTGTGCAACTACCGTGTCCAGCAGCAGCCGCTCACCGTGATTACCCAGCAAGCGCTGCTCACCGTGCCGCTCACCTGTTTACCCAGCGCTGCTGCTCACCGTGCCGCTCACCGTTACTACCGTGCAGGCGCCGCTCACCGTGACCACCCTGCAGGGCGCCCCTCGACATGAATACCGTCCAGCTGCCGTTTCACCATGACAACCCTGTAGCCGCCGCTCACCGTGTGTTTCAACAGTCTTCCCCTCACCGTGTGGGGCGGCGCTACGACATCTACTCGCGATCATCAAACAGAAGAAACGACAGTCACAATTTAGACCAAAGTAAATCAGTTCTGTGATTCAAATCTTGGTCACCAAAATATGAATGTTGACCTATTTCCCGGACATTCAACTCCCTTCTCCAGCCTGCCTCTCCCTTACTCAGCAGACTGTTTTCCCCCTCTGAAGCCCCACCCCCAAATTAATTCTCTTATTTAGTAGTGGTTCGGATTGCATGCTATTCCACTCATTAGCAATCATCAGGACTTTCCTACAACTTGAGTATCTATTGTGAGCCATGAGATGACCAATGCACTTAGTTGGACTATAACTATTCTGAACTGATCGTTTCCGTATCCTTTCTATTTCACGTGGTAATTCTGTATATCTCCAGGTAGCGCTGCTTCCCTCCTTTCACCAATGTCAACCAATGTGAATGTATCAGATTGGCCCGTCAATGACGGTCTGCGCATAGGTCACCTAAATATTTGTCATCTCATTAACAAAATGTCTGATGTATCAAAAATCATTCATAATAATCATAAAAACCTTTCCATGTCTTTGGATTTTCTGAGGCATGGACAAACAGCCGCGTTGGTGACAATTCAATATCCATTCCTGGTTATTCAATAGTCCGGAGAAATCCTGAAAATATTCTTGAAACAGGTATTGTTGTCTACGTCCCAAAAAGATATCCCATTCAAAATTCGTAATGATCTCTGTCACAAAAATATTGAAATAACGTGGCTTGAAATTCAGTCAAAAAGTAAGACATTAGCGTCAATTCTTGTCGGATTTGTATACAGACATCCTAAAAGTAAGTCCAGCTGGTATAACGATTTTTGTGAGATGATGGACACAGTATGGCTTTTTGAAAACAGAAATACTATTATTGGGAGATTTCAATATAGATCTATTTCAGTCTTGTTCCCCAATGGTCCAACATTGCTAATTCATATAATCTTCATCAGTGCATTTCGTTACCGACTAGAGTTACTTCAAAATCTAATACCCTTATAGACCACATATATTATTCGTCGAACATTGCTGCACTTACAGAAATATGTGTACCGCCTACTGGTGCAAGTGACCACAATGCTGTTTGCGTAACTTGGAACAAAAAGGGTTTTAAAGTTCCAAAAGCAAGTCATTTGGTAATCACATTTCGTTCTTTCAAAAACTTCAACTTACACGCTTTTCAATCTGATCTCATTTCCTCGCCTTTTGCAAACATCTATAGCTACACCGATCCAGATGATGCCCTGCCTTTTTGGACGAGAACCTTTCTGAATATTGTCGACAAACACATCCCATTGATCCAGAGGCGAGTCAAATCAGATATCCTGCTGTCTGGCTCACTCAGGATATTCTGAATGCCATGGACGAGAGGGACAATTTAAAAAGTGCAGGCTCTGACAAAGAGTATAAGAGAAAACGCAACATTGTGAAGTACATGATTAGAAAATCTAAATGTGATTCT
>JADBJO010000111.1:684561-692061 GCA_016801955.1 Conus betulinus
CATCTTGATGCCGTGAGCCGAGACGAATATTTGCAAAGTAAAAGAAGAAAAAATGTTTTCAAGACAAGCCCACTGGTGGAATACTGATGGTGTCCTATCCATTGCCATTTTTTATGTAACTATCAGCAAATGGTCTGTGAAATTATGGCAGGAAGACTGAACGTATGTTAAACGTTTTATGGTTTCGGTAGCATCCCGCCCCTAAACGAAGCTGCGTTCCGATTGGACTGTGTTGAATCTAATTTGACTGGCCAATAGTATTGACTAGAGAATTACTTATTTTAACAGAGGACAGATTAGTCAAAACATGTTCCATAACTGTGCGTCTGGTCATTCGTCATTTCTTCTTTTGGTACGCTATGGAATGACGGGTCTCGTGTCGTTTTGAGCGGTAAAGCATTGCACAGCCTACGCTTGTCCTGACCATAAAGGATGCGCAGTTGACAGTGCGTGTCATTAATCTTATCAGGGACTGCAGTTCAACTCTACCTGTGCTGAAACTACGCATATAGGATGTTCGAAGACGTGACAGCGCCCGTTTCTTGTTTGGATTTTTGTTTTTTAAACCGCTCTTTTTTTTTCAGATTCGATGGCGTACGCGGTATGCGATGGTTGGTTGCTTTGACGGGGGAGAAAAAATTGCTGTTTTCGTCAGACGACAATTAACGAATGTAATAAGCGGCATGGCGCGGATGTGAAAGTAGAAGAGAGCTCTTAACTATATTGCCATTCCTCTCTTGTATCGGTATAATGTTGACTTTTATTTCACAACTTTCCCCAGTATCTCAGCTGGTGGCTTTTGTCCACCAGACAACTTCTGTTATGGCAGCGACAACCCCAAATCGCATGGGGTGGCGTTGGGACTGCAGGATGGATGAGGGAGATCTTTGACCGAGTGCTCTCGAAAGGTGACCGTCATCTTGGCCGGCTTCAATGGCGCTATGTACTGTCCTACAAGATGGGCGTTTTACATTTCCAGTGTCTGTACGCTGCTCACAACTGGACTCCTGGGGGCACGAGTCTTTATATGTAATCAGTAAATACTTTTCAGGCAGAACATTGGTCAGGACAGACACGTAATCTGTACAGATTTTAAAGCAGAATTTCGGCCGTGACAGACACTTAATTAATGTGTATAGACTTTTTCAGGCAGAGCATTGGCACATGACACACGTAATGTACAGACTATTCAAGCATAACATTGGCCAAATGTTTCTTGCATTGGCCAAATGTTTCTTGCGGTGAAATCTACGCGTTGAGCCACAGGTCGTTACATAACAATGTCATACACGTTGTACTGAAGCAATTAAGGAAAACGATAATCACAGTTCTGTTAGAGCGTATACAATGTCCAAACGCTGAGCTTTCGTCTGAAATACATTTGAAGCCGTGCTGTTATTGGTTACGAAAAGATCGAATGACTGATAAGACGACTGGACTTCCCTCCGTGTCTGTAACCGACATTTAGAGTGTGTGTGTGTGTGTGTGTGTGTGTGTGTGTGTGTGTGTGTGTGAGAGAGAGAGAGAGAGTAGAGAGAGAGAGAGAGAGAGAGAGAGAGAGAGTGTGTGTGTGTGTGTGTGTGTGTGTGTGTGTGTGTGTGTGTGTGTGTGTGTGTGAAAACTAGTCGTACCGCCAACAAAATGGTAGTTCTTCTTATCATTGTAAAGAGGTTATTATAAAATGTTTTTTCATACATTATTTTGTACGAAAGCTGTGAGTTTAGAATGACACACAAAAAGTTTAAAACTGTTACGTCAGGATGAGATTTGTACGTGTTCACCGCAAGCACGCACACACCGACACAGACAGAGACGCGCGCGCGCGCACACACACACACATACATACATACATACATACATACATACATACGCACACACACACACACACACACACACACACACACACACAACACACACACACACACACACACACACAGAGAGAGACAGAGCGAGAGAGAGAGAGAGAGAGAGAGAGAGCGAGAGAGAGAGAGAGAGAGAGAGAGAGAGAGAGCTCGTGTGTATAATGAGCAAGCGGAAAAGAGGAAAGAGTGTCGCTTTGACGCAGGGGAGGCAATACTGTCACAACACTTGCGGAAGGAGACAACTTGATGGAACGACATGCCACTGTCTTGTTTCGTTAATGCGAACCGGCACGCCCTCAGTCCGCGTCTCCACATTTCCATTGCGGCTTCGCCATTCCCCCGCCTCCCCCCCCCCCCCCCCCCCCCCCCCCTTCCTCCCCGTCCTTTTTTTTTTTTTTTCTCACTGCATGTTTCCTTCTGAACGCCCTCTCTCTCCCTCTCCCATCTCGCCTGACGTCCAGCTTCCACCCAGGCCCCACCCTCCTCGACAAACGTGACGACAAATGAACACAGAGCGACACACCCAGTCTTCCTTATGTCTGTACATCAGGGCCCCATCACAGCGCTATTACCCCCCCCCCCTTCCCCCCCACCACCCCCCACCCCCCATCCCGCTTTCCCCGCTCCACAAGTGCCAAGCTCACCCCCAACCTCACCCTCTCATTCCTGACCGGCCACCTCATCTACTTTCTCCCAGCCTCTCCCGTCTCTTTTTTTTTTCCCTCCACCAACCCCGCCTTTACTATTTTTTATGTTTTTTTTTCCCCTTTTTTTTGTGTGTGATCCCCCCCCCCCCCCCCCCCCCCCTCTTTGTCACTTTTCTTCCTTTATTTTTGGCTTTTTTTTTTTGGTAAAGGCGCCCCCCCCCCCCCCCCCCCCCCCCCCCCCCTTTCTTTTTCCTTCCCTTCAAATCTCACGCACCATGCGGGTCTGTATGATGTATTGCTATCAATGGAGATTAATTTGCTGGTTTTGATGTTTTGGCGTTTGTTGCAGCACGTCAGGGTTTATTTCTGTACCAGTGTTTGGTGCAATGACACTCTCACACTGTGTTTCACAAGATACAAGGTTATATATATATTTTTTTTTTTAAATGAAGAAAAGGTAAAAAAAAAAAAAAAAAAAAAAAAAAAAAAAAAAAAAGTGAAGAAAGGGCAAAAAAAAACGAAAAAAAAAAAAAAAAAAAAAAAAAGGGTGCGAAAAAAAAGTGAAGAAAGGCCCGGACATCTTCCGGGAACCATCCTTGAAACGAAAGACGAAAATAAGTATGCAAGGATATTATACCAGAAATGTGCGAAGGAGAGAAGGGAGGGACAGAAAATAAAGGAGAGAGAGAGAGAGAGAGAGAGAGAGGAGAGAGAGAGAGAGAGAGAGAGAGAGAGAGAGCTCCTTTCTTTCGTGTGTCCTACAGTTCCGAGTCCGTGATGGCACCACGCTGCCTTGCCTCAACGAGCAGGAGTTTAGTGAGCATCCTTCCTCCTGCTCTCTTCAAACGTCGAATTAATGAGATTTTGTTTTTTTTTTTTTTCCCCCCCCCCCCCCCCCCCCCCCCCCCCCCCCCCCCCCCCCCCCCCCCCCCCCCCCTTTTTTTTTTTTTTTTTCCTTTCTTTCTTTCTTTCTTTCAACCAGTCCCTTACACACCATGCATAGTCTGTTTGTTCATTACAAATGGACATATTTTTGCAGATTTTAATGTTTTGGCGTTTGATACAAAGTGTCTGGGTTGTTAGTGTTCTAATGCGTGGTGAACTGGCACACTCACTTTGACAATGTGTTGCTTGTAAAAAGAAAAACAACATAGATTAAACAAAAGACTTAATTATTTAGACTTAATTACAACATAGATTAAACAAAAGACTTAATTATTTAGATTTTTAATTCTGTAAACCATGGTTCTGAGTCATCTCTGTCTGTGGATGACTTTTCATTCTACGCAGTTGGAGCCACCTCTGCTGGCATACAACGTCAACTCCAACTTTGCGTGGGTAAGATCCGACAGTGGGCCGAAGAAAATGGATTTACTTTTCGGGCACCAAAACACAGTCTATCCATTTGCACAATTTCCTTCAGTCAGTACTTTGCTGACCCTGAATTTCGTCTGGATAAATCCACCATCTCAGCTGTGACGGGATTCAAATTTCTGGGAGTTATTTTCGATCAAAAACTAAACTTTGAATGTATTACCCGGTACTTTAATAACTTCTTGTCTGAAAGCTGTGAGCATTATGAGAGTTGTGGCATGTACGAACTAGGGCGCTAGTAAGAAAGCCCTTATCTACCTTTGCAGGGCTCTGATCCGACCCAAACTGAACTATGGCTGTGTAACTGACGGTTCGGCCAGACCTTTCTACCTTAAAACGCTGGATCCCATCCACCATCGTGGACTTCGACTCTGTATTGGGTTCATTCCGCACCACCGATGTTTACTGTCTGTTGGCTGAGGCAAGAGAGCATCCCTCCCCAACTGTCAGTTGAAACTTTCTTTGAACTATTTTTTGAATTTCTTCTCTGAACCCCCAAACCCTGCTCATGACCCGAAGTTCCAGAAGAAATACGAAGACCACCCTAGCTCCATTCCATCTCTGGGAATTCGTATTCTTCCCCAATTGAAATAATGCAGACATAAAACCTGGAGTCAGTGTTGTTCATCCAAAGTTTTTTTGACGACCATCCGTGGATATTGCTCACCTTGGAGATTCGCTTTGATCTGCACTCATATTGCAAAGACTCCACCATCTCTCTGGCATGCATTTTTTTCTTCTTACTGTGTTCTGGATGTTAATGCTTGCACAGAACATGTACTGATGGCTCCAAATCTGAAGAGAGGGTTCACTTTGCTGCGTACTGTGCGACAGCTCCCTCTCAGAGATGTTCTGAACACATTCCCACTGACAGCTCCTGAGTTGACAGCCTTGGTCCTCGCTCTTCAAACGATCTCTAAATTAAAAACATAGAGATTTCCTCATTCTCTCTGACTCCCTGTCAGCTTTGGAAACCAGTACTGGCCGTCAGCTCAAGCATCTTCAACTAATGAGATTGTTTGAATTGTACGATTTTTGCTTGGGTTCCCTGTCCATGTCATTCGAGGCAATAATTTTGTTGATCGGCTCGGTCAGAATGCCACAAATAGAGTTGAACAGATTCTCTATCCCTCACGCCGACCTAAAACCCAAAGCTCCAAAACCAATGACAAGAGGAATGAAACTTGCAGACGGATGACAAACTCTTCCAAAATCCATCCAAATCGGACGGAACTTTTTACCGTGTGCCTCTGGTGACCGTAAGAAACTTGTGCCGTTTGCACACTTCCCACTCTTTTTTTTTCACCCACCCTTATCTCCTAAGAGGCGAAGAAGCTCTGTGGTGCATTTCCATGTCATGTGTACCACCCACCATAAACCATGTTGTTCCAGAGTGCTGGGGCTTACATGATGTGAGACTTGCACGCTGTACCCCAAAACTCCATGGGAATCTTGTTCAGAGATGTCCCATCGGGTGTGGCTTGAGTTTTTGAAAGAGATCGACATTTAAAAAAAAAATCTTACCTAAGATTTTACGGAAGAAAGATTCTGAAGACATTCCGGTTTGTGTCGAGAAAATCTGTTTTACTGAATTGTGTGAGTATTTTGCTAGTTTTGTTTTCTAATCTAATTTGAAAGTTGACATCTACGAGGTGACAGCCCTGAGATGGCCTTTTGGAGTCGGCTGGGCTATAGCCGACATTCCCCTCCCCCCCCCCCCCTCTCTCTCTCTCTCTCTCTCTCTCTCTCTCTCTCTCTCTCCCCACCCCCTTCACACTCGTGTATGCTCGGCTACACATTGATACAGGACACTTCAATGTAGCCATAGTGTGTAGCCTACATGCATACCCTGAGCTTCGTATCAGAATACTTTACAGAAACTGATCATAACTGAAAGACAAAGGCAGAGAAGGATCAACAATAACAGATACATGACGAGAGAGAGAGAGAGAGAGAGAGAGAGAGAGAGAGAGAGAGAGAGAGAGAGAGAGAGATAGAGATAGACAGATAGACAGACAGACAGACAGACTGACTGACTGACTGACTGATAGACACACAGACAGACAGAGAATGAGTTGGATTGGGCAAAATAAAAATGCTATGGCCGACATAAGAGCGTCGTTTGTACACCTCGACTAGACGGGCCTCATATTCACTGTACACGTGACACTTCTCTCCAGGTCTAAATATATACCGGGTCGCCGGCTCATCCATCACGTTCAAATGACACCAGCATCGTAACCAGCCGAGCTGATGTATTGAAATCACTTCCTCCTTCGTCATCATTAATTAATTTGACTAATTCGGAAAGTGACGTACGCGCAGACTTCAGCGCGGAGGTTACACAACTGCTGTCACCATCCTTCGTGGTTTGAAGGGAAGGTGTTGATGCATCATTTATAAATCTACCACTACGCTTTATCATTCCACTCACACAATCGGCACCATTTTCGCACCGCGAGGGATGGGGATGGAGGGTTTTAGCTGTGAACTGCGAATTGAATTAAACTGTGTTTTTTTGAATCCAGATTAGAATATAAACCGACCTTTCTCGAATTGATGGTCAAATTGTGGTACACGTATTCAATTCTAAAGCAACAAGCATTTCCCTATGAAGTATTCTGTACAGTACCCCCTCCCCCCCGGCACACCCCCCTCCTTCCGTTGCCGTGTGATGAGCCACTCGCTATGATACACGTGCTTACAGAGTGTTGGTATTTACACGTTGTTCAATATTTACACATAATAGGAGACTTCGTTGAAGCCTTTGCGTTCGAATATTCCGTAAGATGTCTGAGTTTGTACAGGAGATAACCATTTTTTTTTTTTTTTTTTGTTTGTTTGTTTAATATTAGCAAGTCTCCCCAAAACAACTGGGACAAACAGATTACAAGTCAAAACAATTGGTTTTATCCCTGTCGTTTGGCGATTTTTTTTTTTTCAAAGTATCTTTCAATTTCCGCCTGCAGTCACCTCATTTTAAAGCTAGCCCACGGTACATTTGGTCTATGACTTTGTAGGAAAAAGACCCAGTTTTAAGGTGTTCTGAGTATGTTCAAAATATTCCGAGTATGGTTGAAATTAAAATGATTATTTGCCGTCACTTTCTTTTTCATGACAACACAGAGCACAAAGGAACAAAAAAAGGAGACATTCCGGGGATGTCTTTCCCGTTTTTTTTTGTTTTTGTTTTTTTTTTTTTTTTTTGTTTTTTTTTTCTTGTGCTGTGTGTTGTCACCTCTGCTTAGCGATTTGGTGTCGCAAGCAGCATTTGATTGGAATAAAGGGCCTGTAATTGTCATCGTGGGAACAAGAGTTACCCTGCTTGTTGGTTGGTTGGTTGGTTGGTGTGTGTGTGTGTGTGTGTGTGTGTGTGTGTGTGTGTGTGTGTGTGTGTGTGTTAATTAACAGATCTATATGGGATCCTTTTGATGCAGTGTTTGCCCTGACATGCCCCCTGCAGTCGGCTAGGCTATAAGTAACATGAATGTAAATTGCCTGAACCGTGTCAACAAACCTCTGTTGGACAAAAAGGAAAGAAATGTCTGTGAAAGGGACGCCTGGCGTGCGCACTGAAACAATTACCTGCACAACTCAAAATTGCATTCGTTATTCAA
>JADBJO010000111.1:707061-712061 GCA_016801955.1 Conus betulinus
CTGTGTGCAGTGGGCGGGTGGTCCATGTGCTCTGTACAGTATGTATATTTGTGAAGACTGACCCTCTGTACCTGTGTGCAGTGGCGGGTGGTCCATGTGCTCTGTACAGTATGTATATTTGTGAAGACTGACCCTCTGTACCTGTGTGCAGTGGCGGGTGGTCCATGTGCTCTGTACAGTATGTATATTTGTGTGAGACTGACCCTCTGTACCTGTGTGCAGTGGCGGGTGGTCCATGTGCTCTGTACAGTATGTATATTTGTGAAGACTGACCCTCTGTACTGTGTGTGCAGTGGCGGGTGGTCCATGTGCTCTGTACAGTATGTATATTTGTGAAGACTGACCCTCTGTACCTGTGTGCAGTGGCGGGTGGTCCATGTGCTCTGTACAGTATGTATATTTGTGAAGACTGACCCTCTGTACCTGTGTGCAGTGGCGGGTGGTCCATGTGCTCTGTACAGTATGTATATTTTGTGAAGACTGACCCTCTGTACCCTGTGTGCAGTGGCGGGTGGTCCATGTGCTCTGTACAGTATGTATATTTGTGAAGAAGACTGACCCTCTGTACCTGTGTGCAGTGGCGGGTGGTCCATGTGCTCTGTACAGTATGTATATTTGTGAAGACTGACCCTCTGTACCTGTGTGCAGTGGCGGGTGGTCCATGTGCTCTGTACAGTATGTATATATTTGTGAAGACTGACCCTCTGTACCTGTGTGCAGTGGCGGGTGGTCCATGTGCTCTGTACAGTATGTATATTTGTGAAGACTGACCCTCTGTACCTGTGTGCAGTGGCGGGTGGTCCATGTGCTCTGTACAGTATGTATATTTTGTGAAGACTGACCCTCTGTACCTGTGTGCAGTGGCGGGTGGTCCATGTGCTCTGTACAGTATGTATATTTGTGAAGACTGACCCTCTGTACCTGTGTGTGCAGGGGCGGGTGGTCCATGTGCTCTGTACAGTATGTATCAGTTGTGAAGACTGACCCTCTGTACCTGTGTGCAGTGGCGGGGTGGTCCATGTGCTCTCAGCCCGTCACGGTGCCCATCTACCGCTACCAGAGGATACCCCGTCTGCTGCCCTGGCACCACGCCCACCCCGGATGGCGGCTGTCTGTGCAAGAGGGAGGGTGAGAGCCGACAACAGTGCAGTTGTTTGTGATAGCACCCCCAGTGACAAGACTTTAGGCTGAAACAGCACCGAACTTCACACACACACACACACACACACACACACACACACACACACACACACACACACACACACACACACACCACACACACACACACACACACACACACACACACACACACACACTCTGCTCTCTCTCTCTCTCTCTCTCTCTCTCTCTCTCTCTCTCTCTCTCTCTCTCTCTCTCTCTGAATACATATCACATTTATAGTATAAACGTTCGAGAGTTTCTGTCCGTTTGCTAGAAGCAAAAGGTTGTTCGTTTCATTAAAAAGAAAATTAATAATTGTTGAGAGAAAAAAGAAAACAGAAGGAATTAGAAACCCTTGACTGAATCTGAGCTGAAACCTGCTCATTCAGCTGGTGTCCAGAAGCTGTTTTATTGTTTTGTTTTGTGGGGGGGGGGGGGGGGGCACCGACGTTCCATTGTTTGACTATAGACTGAATTTTCCTTTTTGATCTAAACGTACGTTCCATTAGGAAGGAAGAAATTTTCCTTTTGATCTAAAAGTAATTTGTAGGAAGGAAGAATGAAGGAAGAAGGGGCGGATGTGAAAGTAAAGGGGAGGATGAATCATACGGATCGCTCGCGCAAGAAGATTGGAGAAGATCGCTGTCACACAATTAATCCTGTTAATTCGACAGGCTGAACGATGAGATTATGTGCTACATCCCAATGCTAATGACACGATACCCAAGTTTGCCGTCTGCGTTAATCAGGTGGCCCCTGTGTGTGTCCTCCGTAGATTCCCGGTCTCTGACCACGTTCTCAACCACATGAAGGGACACAAGCATGCAGGTCACTGCGATTCGTCTTGTTGACACATGTTATCGGAAAGTTGCGGCCCTTGGATCCTGACAGCACTTGACACGTCCTACAGTTCGATCTGTTCTCACGAGAGCTGAAACCAGCATTGAATTCTGGGAATATTCACACTGAAAGTACCAAACACTCTGACGACTGTTTCATGGCTGCCTCTGACATACGATGAGCTATGCTGATAATATTACACACCGAGCTTGCCTTTGAAATACCACAGTCTGGCAGTTCTTTCCTGCCCCACTTAGTTATGTGAAAGTCCCGACTCCAAATTCCCTTTAATTCGCCAGGGTAAACGCCCGCCATATTGTAAAAAAAAAAAAAAAAAAAAAAAAAAAACGGAAAGAAAGAACAAATAAAAAAAATTAAAAAAGAAAGAAAATCTTAGCATTCTAGGGCGCAGAGTTAAAACAAACACGGGGAAGCACCTCCGCATGCCTCGGCAGCAGTTATCTCTCTTGTTGGTGAGCATGGTGTCTTGGGACATTCCAGTAACGGAGTATATAAAACATTTATGGCCGAACTTCAATCACCTCTCCATGCGTGGAGCTACACGCCGTCTTCAGAGGAATTTCACTCCATGATAGTATTAATGACATTAATCATGATAATTGAAGAAGATCGAAAATGATCAGGCTTGAAGCTTCGTAGAGTTAAAAGTCAATCATGTACCTTGCGTCTTACAAACGGTGTAATGTGGGCCGCGGGGCTTCAGGCTGACGAAGGGTTCTGTAAGTCAGAAAATACTGGTCTGCGGTGTTTTTCCTCCTCCCTCTCTAATCAGAATACAGGTGACACAATGGTGGAGCGCGGTCATTGATCGACTTTCGACATTGCTGAACGATCAGAAGATGCAAAGAACTTAGTGTGGTGTGACGTAGTACCGGCATAAGAGCGTCGGCATTCTATCTCGTATGTGGCGTGTACGTATGCACGCACACATAAACACAAAGAAACACACTCAGACACGTGCGCACACACACACACACACACGCACGCACGCACACACACACACACACGCACGCGCGCGCGCGCGCGCGCACACACACACACACACACACACACACACACACACACACACACACACGTGAGCGATATACGCATGAATCCACGCACACACACACACACACACACACACACACACACACACACACACACACACACACACACACACACACACACACCCGAGCGCGCGCGCGCGCGCGCGCGTGATCGTATATACGTATGCACACACACACACACACACACACACACACATACACACACACACACACACACACACACACACACACACACACACACACACACACACACACACAACACTACAACTTTCAGGATCCTATGATCAGAATGGTTTGTTCCGATAACGACACTCTTCATGATGATGATGCTGTTGTCTGGGCGAGGACAGGGTCTGCGTTGCCCCAATGGTGATGCCCACTCCGGGTCAACTGCTGCAGTCCGGCGCCAAGATCTTCAACGAGTTGCAGGAGCCCCACCCTGGGTACCAGTACCAGCCTGCCACCCCCACCCCTCTCATGGTCAAGCCCCCCAGGTAGTGTAGACATCAGATCTGACTGGGGAAACAAAAACGTGTGAGTGTGGGCATGGGTGTGTAGGCATGGGCTGTTGACATGGGTTTGAGTGTCTACGTGCGAGTACGCGCGTGTTTCTGTACACACGCACACACACACACACACACACACACACACACACACACACACACACACAGAGACACACAGAGACACAGACACAGAGAGAGAGAGAGAGAGTGAACAGCGCGCGCGTATGTGTGTGTGTGTGCGTGCGTGCGTGCGAGCGCCTGAGTGCGTGTGTGTGTGTGTGTGTGCGTATGTGCGTGCGCGCGTGTGTGTGTGTGTGTGTGTGTGTGTGTGTGTGTGTGTGTGTGTGTGTGTGTGTGCGCGAGCTGTGTGGTGGTGTGTGTGTGTGTGTGTGTGTGCATGTGAATGCATGTGCGCGCTCGACGGGTGTGTGTGTGCATGTGTGTGTCGGTGTGTGTGTGTGTGTGTGTGTGTGTGTGTGTGTGTGTGTGTGTGTGAGAGAGAGAGAGAGAGAGAGAGAGAGAGAGAGAGAGAGAGAGAGAGAGAGATACAGCCTGTCAGAAAGATCATACGAATTCGACGGGTTCTTTTTTTAAAAACGCAATCATACACAGAGTCAATATCAAGGAGTGATTACATTGGGGGAAAAGTATTTTTCGTCTGCCTTCACACAAACGGGCACAACCAGATATAAAGAGAGACAAACAAGTAAAACCGTATTTTTCTTGATGACATCTGAAGTCGAGAAGTTGCGGCCCTTACTAAATTGTGCCAATGGTGTGTAGAACAGATTCCATATGTCCATGGGAGAGCTCGAACCGAAAAATAAACCACGCAAAAAAAGTAATAAATGAAATACATAAAATGATAAAACAAAGTAAGCAAAACAAAATAAAATGGAATAACATAAAAAAGTAAATAAATAAACTGACGACTTGTTTATCTTCCACGGCAGCTTCGTTCTGATCTCTGTTGATAGTGCTGCATAGTATTGTCCTCTTTAAATTCAACACAGTCGGTCAGTTCTCTGTTCGTGTTATTTGTCATGGGATGTTCAGACCTCGCCTTCGCCTGGAACCTGGCACTAAAATGCAGCCACGGTAAACACTTTCACTTCTTTTTTTTTTCACGCAGACAGAGACATCTCAACACGCTAGGGTTTAGTCTTAAAATAGACACAGGGTAATACCTGTGGAGGGCAATCTGAATATACGACAGCACACATCGACAGCAGTAACACTTTCCGTGCTTTGTGTCTTTATCTACTTCTTGATACAGGTGGTTGCAGACATATAATGACAATCATTATTTTCACATTACAATCTTATTTCATCAAAAGAGGGGGTAAGGTGTAGGGAAAACAGAAAGAAGAGATGGAGGGAGAGAACGAACACGAACATTCGAAAATTAATTATCTGAAAAACAGTT
>JADBJO010000111.1:719561-727061 GCA_016801955.1 Conus betulinus
AGATTGTCGTCTGGTCCATGTCAGTCTGTGTATAATGGAATGCAAAATAGCACGCCACAAAACAATACACTATCATATAGCACAAAATTTAGGACAATATGATACAAAGCGATACAATACAATACAATACAATATGATACAGTACAATACAATTTGGTGTAATTCAGTACAGTATGGTACAATACGGTAAGGTAATATTGCTTATAGCCCACCCGATCGCAAAAGGCCATATCAGGGCAGTCATCGCGTTGAAGTAAATTTAGAAGTCATTAAAAAAAAAACTCATTCACACAACCCTTTAAAACACACCTTCCAAAAAACACACCGAAAGATTGTTAAAATCTTTCCTCCGTAAAATGATACAGTGCAATATGATACAATAATGCATTATGATACAAAGCAAATCAATACATGCCAGTACAATACAGTACAATATGAAACAATGCGACCCAATATAATGTAGTATGATAAGATATGATACAATATAATATAGTACAATACAATATAACCCAATACAATACTGTACATTGCAAGAGAGTACAGTACAATACACTATGATACAACACAATACAATACAGTACAATGCAATATAACCAAATACAATACAGTTTATTACAAGAGAGTACACTACAATACAATACAATACAAAATAGCACAATACAATAGAGTACAGTACAATAGAATAATTATGATACAACGCCATACAGTACAGCACAATACAATATGATACAACGCAACACAATTCAATGCAATGCAATACTAAACAAGACAAGACAAGACAAGACAAGATGACACAACTCAACGCAACGCAACGCAATGCAACGCAACGCAACGCAACACACTGCACCGCACAGCACCAAACCACACCACACTACACCAGACCACACCACATCCCACCCCACAACACTACACCACCACACCACCACACCACACCACAGCACAGCACGGCACAACACCCACACCACACCACACCACATCACACCACACCACACTACATCACACCACACCCACACCACACCACACCACCACAGCACAGCGCAGCACAGAACAGCACACCACAGCACCACAGCACACTACCACAACACACCACAACAACACAGCACACAGCACAGCACACACACCACACCACCACACCACACCACACCCACACCACACCACACCACACCAGTCCGAAATGGTACAGTAAAACCTACTATCCCCCCATATGCCCCCCCCCCCCCCCCCCCCCCTCCTCCACTGTGCTGCAGGTGCCCAGACGTTACCCAGCCAGATGGTGGAGACCAAGGACAAGGTGAAGGCCATCGTGGACCACTGCCTGACCTCCGCCGGCCTCAGCACCTCCATGGAGGCCATCCTCATGTCCGGCGACGTCCACCAACTCACGCCCGTCTGCAGGTGAGGAGGGGGAGGAGAGGGAGGAGGAGGAGGAGGAGGAGAAGCAGTTCTTGTGTGGATGATGTCTTTTGCAACTAACTCGTTTTGCGCTGGCCGTCCCTCCGTTTCCCCACTTTCTCTCCTCCCCCCCCCCCCCCCCCCCCCCCCCCCCCACCAAGATGTTGCTGCAGTAACGACTGCAGCTACTGCTGCTGTTCCTGATATTGCTGTGATGGTGCTACCACTGTTTCTGCTGCTGTCGTGCGATTGTTTTTTTTTTTTTTTTTTTTTTTTTTGCTTGTTTGTCTGTTTCATATAGCTACTGTTTCTCGTATTGCTGATACTGTTGCCGCTACTGTTTCTGCTGTTACTATCATTGTTGCTGTTACTGATTCTCTGTGTGTTATTTCTGTTGTTGCTGCTGCTGCTGCTGCTTTTTCTCCTGTTGGTGCTGCTGTTGCTGCTACTGTTTCCCCTGCTGCTGTCGTGTTGTTCCTGTTGCTGCCACTATTTCTCCTCTCACTCTGCTGTTGATGCTTGCCTCCTTTTAGTCTCCTTGCTCTACTACTACTATCACCATCACCACCACCACTGCTGCTACTACCACCACCACCACCACTACTACTACTACTACTACCACCACCACTACTACTACCACGACCACTACTATTATACCACCACCACTACTACTATTACTATCACCACCACCACCACTACTACTACTACCACGCCTGCTGCTGCTGCTGCTGTTACTGCTACCAGTGCTGCTGTTGCTACTGCTGGTGCTGCTGCTGCTTCTGCTACTACTACTACTGCAACTACTACTACTACTACTACTACTACTACTACTACTACTACTACTACTACTACTACTAACTTGATCCTAAGATTTTTAACGAAGTTTCCGGTGTGATTTTAGAAGGTTGTATTGTAAAGGGTTGTGTGAATCATATTCTTTTTTTAACGTGGTGACAGCCTTGATATGGCCCTTTGCGGTCGGCTGGGCTGTAAGCAACATTACCTAAGCTTACCATCCCGTGTTGTGCGTGACCTGTGTCCGCCCCCAGGTCGACCAGCAAGGTGGGCCCCTGCGTGATGCAGGCGGTGGAGGAGACTTTTGGCCATGACGCCAAGGGGCTGATGGGCAGACACATGATGCGCGCCGTGCTCATGTCCCTGGGCCAGCTCTGTATGACACTAGACGGTGAGTGCATGGGGCAGCTGTGTACGACACTGGACAGTGAGTGGGGCAACTGTGTATGATACTAGACAGTGAGTGGGGCAGCTGTGCATGACACTAGACAGTGAGTGTATGAGGCAGCTGTGTACGACACTAGACAGTGAGTGGGCCAGCTGTGTATGACACTAGACAGTGAATGTGAGAGGTCAGCTGTGTATGTCACTGGACAGTGAGTGGGACAGCTGTGTATGACACTAGACAGTGACTGGGGCAGCTGTGTATGGCACTAGACAGTGAGTGGGGCAGCTGTGTATGATACTAGACAGTGAGTGTGAGGGGGCAGCTATGTATGGCACTAGACAGTGAGTGTGAGGGGGCAGCTATGTATGACACTAGACAGTGAGTGTGAGGGGGCAGCTGTGTATGACACTAGACAGTGAGTGTGAGGAGCAGCTGTGTATGACACTAGACAGTGAGTGTGAGGGGGCAGCTGTGTATGACACTAGACAGTAAGTGTAGGTGTGTATGACACTAGACAGTGAGTGTGAGGGGGCAGGTGTGTATGGCACTAGACAGTGAGTGTGAGGGGGCAGCTATGTATGACACTAGTCAGTGAGTAGAGCAGCTATGAATGACACTAGACAGGAATGGGGCAGCTGTGTTTGACACTAGACAGTGAATGGGGCAGCTGTGTATGACACTAGACAGTGAATGGGGCAGCTGTGTATGACACTAGACAGTGAGTGTGAGGGGGCAGCTATATATGACACTAGACAGTGAGTGGAGCAGCTGTGTATGAAACTAGACAGTGAGTGGAGCAGCTGTGTATGACACTAGACAGTGAGTGGAGCAGCTGTGTATGACACTAGACAGTGAGTGGAGCAGCTGTGTATGACACTAGACAGTGAGTGTGAAAGGAGAGATGGGGCACCTGTCTACAACACTAGACAGTGAGTGGGAAGGAGAGTAAAAAACAGACTAAAGCGTAACCAAAATCAACCCAAAACGTAAACACAGACACAAATCAAATTAACGACAAAAACTTGATTATCATGTTAGCTCAAAAGAAGCCAGAATGCACAAAGAGCACACATATTGAACTGTAACATAGCGTCTGTTTTGACACACAGTACCAGACAAACGTGTGTGTGTGTGTGTGTGTGTGTGTGTGTGTGTGTGTGTGTGTGTGTGTGTGTGTGTGTGTGTGTGCATATGAGCAGACGTGTATGAACATGCGATACAGCATTTCCATAGCTGCTCTTCCTAGTCCAGTGTCTCTGTATTTACCATACCCTGCCCATTTCTTCCAGATGACGTCTCCCCAAACTGCTGAATTCCATTAACACATCGTTGACCTTTGTGTCACAGAAGCGGACAAGATGGCTGGCCCCTCTGATCATGACGTCACGTCGCCTGCAGTGTTCCCCAACCCTGCTCCTTCTGTCACCGAGTCCAGTAAGCCATCCTGATCGGTCCATGATGACGTCAGTAGTGCGCACTACACTGTCGCTTAGATGTACAGCCCTCACCGTACAGACAGAACGGACACACTGGCAAGACGCGGCAGATCAGTAACATACAATAAGCATGAACCTCCCTTTTTTGTGTTTTGGTTTTCATTATCACTTGGAAATCCTTTCCCATTCTCGTCTGTCTCTCCTCTGCCGCTCTCTGGGAATCGCCAAAGGTCAGACCCGTCCATTGTCTCTCTCATCTCTTTCTTGTCTGCTCATGCTTCTGTTTCCTGGTATAATGTCGTGCAAGATGATTTTTCTGCAAGGCAGGATGAGAGAGAGAGAGAGAGAGAGAGAGAGAGAGAGAGAGAGAGAGAGAGAGAGAGAGAGAGAGATGTGACCCTACCATTTCGATGTTTCTTTCTTGACTGCTGGCGGCGGGTCTCCGAAGGGACCAATGGCCGCCTCGACTCTGTTGTGCACTGGTTCCCTGGTGACATGGTCTTTATGGGAGATGTGTAGGGTTTTTCAGTGCCATCTCTGTCAAATGCCGGGTTTCTTCTCTGTAGATCTACTGTCCAGGTCCACAGTTTCACAAGCATAGAGAAAGATTGACATCACCGGTGTGCGTGTTGTTCTCACTTTCAAACGGAAAGAGAGGTTCCTGTTGTTCTGAATAGTGTTGGCTTTTTTTTCCCCCACAAAAAAATGTGCAATGTTCTCTATACTTTAGAATTCTATAGTTATTACAGAGAAAACGGTCATCATCATGTATATTGAAGTCGGACACAAAAATGTTCTTTTATGCGCTAGAAT
Organism: Conus betulinus; assembly: GCA_016801955.1. NCBI lineage: Eukaryota > Metazoa > Mollusca > Gastropoda > Neogastropoda > Conidae > Conus > Conus betulinus. The sequence goes on from JADBJO010000111.1 coordinate 724,386, forward strand.
GGTTATGATACAAACAAGCAAATGTGTACTGTTACAACATGATGCCGTCATAGTAGCAGTAGACGCAGCAGTGTGTGTGTGTGTGTGTGTGTGTGTGTGTGTGTGTGTGTGTGTGTGTGTGTGTGTGTGTGTGTGTGCGCGCGCGCTCGCGCGTGCGTATGTGTGTGTATATGTGTGTGTGTATGCGCGCGCGCACGCGCGCACCGCGCGTGAACGTGTGCATGTGTCCGTGGTTTCGTGTGTAGGTGTGTGTGTGTGTGTGTGTGTGTGTGTGTGTGTGTGTGTGTGTGTGTGTGTGTGTGTGTGTGCGCGCGCGCGCGCGCGCGTATGTGTGTGTGTGTAAGTGAGTGAGTGTGTGTGTGTGTGCGTGTGTGTGGTGTGTGTGTGTGTGTGTGTGTGTGTGTGTGTGTGTGTGTGTGTGTGTGTGTGTGTGTGTGGCATGTATGTGTGTGTGTGTGTGTGTGTGTGTGTGTGTGTGTGTGTGTGTGTGTGTGTGTGTGTGTGTGTGTGTGTGTGTGTGTGTATGCTTGCTTACGTTCTCCTGTCCCAACTAACGCCAGTGCACATGCGCACGCGCTATGTTTTGCAACATGCTCTTCATCTCCATCTCCACCCTCCTCCCCTCTCCCCCTCTTTGTCAACAGTTGTCACTGACAGAACTGTCGTGAACACCAATGGCGGCGACACACTCATAGCGACAGACAACAACAACGACAACAGCAACAACAACAACGACAACACCAACAAGCATGCTGAGCTCCAGAGCGCGCAGGACTCCCCGAAGACGGAGGCCCAGCCTGCAGCCGTTGTTCCCAAGGATGGTACTGAGGAGTCCAAGACTGTTGGCAGTGAATCGCCTCTGGTGAGAGAGAGAGAGAGAGAGAGAGAGAGACAATTTATTGCATAACACTTGACATGTTCATTGCAATGTGAATTGTAAGTTATTTTCAAAAGGACTTATGGCTAGGAACTTATCTGACAAGATGATTGCAAAGCATGGGGTTAATAAGCATAGGGGAATGTCATACAAAAACTCTTAACAGCACTGTTACAAATAACTAAGATTAGGTTAGAAGGTCTAGCTAGTTCATGTAGACCTCACGTTTTCATTTAACCTGCTGTAATCTTGCTATTCTGGATTTCCAAGCCAAGAACAAGAACTTACCCAGGTTGACCATAATTGTTTCATTGTTTGTTTTCAGCATATTATTCATCTGCTCTTCGATGTCATTTGACTGCATGTTCAGCACCAAGTAACGTTCCCTAATATCGTATAGACTGGGCATTCAGCTACCACATGGATTTCATTTTCTGTTTTGTCCTGGCAAAAAGGGCACTGTCTACTACGTTCATGATGAGCAAATTTATACTTATGTGCATAGAAGGGTGATACGCCCATCCTGAACCTGGCTAAAGCACATCTGTACACTGATACCCTTATGATGTCTATGTAGGGCTCCCGGCTAATGCAGCTTTTAAAGCTGTGGTAGACACTGAAATTGTCACTTTCTTGGAGGTGGTTTAGCCACCGCAGCCCAAAATTTGATTTTAGGCGTTCTTTAAGTTCGCGTAGAAAGTTCTTCTCATCAGTCACGCCCCGAACAACCATACCAAGCCAAAGCCACATTCGCACAACAGCGTTTTCACATGGGTTACCCAGTTCTCACGACCTCTTTCATGCATTGCCAGCAATGATAAATAGGCCATTTTAGAGTATCGTGTGTCATTCTGCTTCAAAACACGTAGCCAATACTGCACGCATCGTGCTGTGATTTCAAAAAGAGAGGATAACGGCCTAGATCACCATATATCATATCATTTGGGGTCCTGGGAGGCACATTAATGAAGAGTTTGCATGCGTACAAATGTACCTTTTCAATTTGGGGATTCGCCTTGAAGCCCCACAGCTCTGATGCGTACAGCAAGGACGGAACAATTTGAGAATCAAACAATTTTAAAAAACACATTGCTTGAGTAGCAGCCATACCTTTTTAAGGCTTTAACGATCTGTATGATTCCTCTCTTTGCACGAGACACAAAATCTTCAGTAGCTATATATTAAAACTTAGCTTTGTTGAAAAATTTAGACCCAGATACCTATACTTCCCCACCACTTCAATGTAGTCTCCACCTAAGTGCCACACCTCTCTTGCTCCCAAATGCCCTCCCTTGCGGAAAACAACAATTTTGGTTTTGTTTACATTTACTTTAAGGCCAAGTCTTTGACTAGATTGGTGCAATATATTGAGCTGATTTTGTAGGCCTGCTACTGTAGATGACATAAGGGCTAAATCATCAGCGAAAAGCAGGAGGTATAGTTCCACATGGTTTGGCAAAAGTTGTATCCCATGCCTGCCGCCTCTGATTATGTCATCTGCAAGTTCATTAATGAAATAACTGAAGAGGATAGGCTGCACAAACATCCTTGTTTCAACCCCTGAAGGCATTCAAAATGGTCAGTGAGCTGGCCACCGGCACGCGTACACAAGATTTTATGCTAGCATACATTCCGCGAAGAATATTTAGCATCCTGCCCTGTACACCAGTCTTAGAGAGCACCCTCCAGAACATTGAATGAGAGATATAGTATCAAAAGCTTTATAAAAGTCAACAAAAGCAATATATAGTTTGGCGTATTTTGCAAACTGCTTCTCTATGATGGCGTACAAGGCAAGA
>JADBJO010000111.1:732061-734561 GCA_016801955.1 Conus betulinus
GGGGAGGGAGGGGTGGACTGGAAGGAGGAGCTTTGGAGGATAGAGAATGAGAAGCTGTTACGGAATAAGGTGAGGATTTGTAAAGAACCGGTGATGGCAGTTCTTTGTTTGTTCGTTTTTCATAAAAGACACATTTTTTTTTCTACAGCGATTCTTTGTATGGTTGGAGGAGAAGGGGATGAGACTGAAAGAGGGGGTGTGATGGTATGCACAGAATTGAAGGTTACAGATTTTGTTCATTTTCATGAATGAAATTCAATACACATCTAAATGTTGCTGTCTCACTGTCCATGAGGATGAAGTGTGTATGTGGAAACTTCATGAGAACATGAACAACAATTGTTGTGTATGAGAAAAACAAAGGCGAATTTCCATCGTAGGCATAAAGTAAATAAAGAATGGTCACACACACACACGCGCGCGCGCGCGCGCGGACACGCACGCACGCACGCGCGCACTCACGCACGCACGCACGCACGCACGCACGCACGCACGCACGCACACACACACACACACACACACACACACACACACACACACACACACACACACACACACCGAAGTGAAATGCCGAACCACACAAAGGTTAAAACGACTTAGCATGGATCTCTGACTTGTTTGCAGTTGTCTGACCATCTGTCTGGTGGTACGCTGCCGCCGAAGAAGAAGAAATCTCTGGAGTTGGAGCGGGAACCTGAAAAGCTTCCGGTTCCGCCGACGGAAGCCAACATCTATGCGGCCTCCCCTTGCCAGCCCCCTCCCACCTACACCACCACTGCCGTTCCACAGACCCTTGGGGGCGAGGAGAGCATGGACGACCCCGAGTTTAAGATTCCCCGAAGACACAGATGGGAAAGTGGACCCGCGGAGGAGAAGACCCCGCCCTCTGCCTGTGCTGAGGAAACGGAGGAGGAGAAAGGGCAAGATGAGACTTAATGTAGGTTGGAGAGAGAGAGAGAGAGAGAGAGAGAGAGAGAGAGAGAGAGAGAGAGAGATGAAATGAAATGAAATTTATTCAGATAGGCCACAGCCCCTTCTGAAGGGGGATTACTGTCAATACCTTACATGGTGATTACAACAACAGCAACAAAATAATGCATAAAAATGATACCAAAAAAAAAACAATATTAAATGCGTGGAGTACAATCTGTTGTACAAGGACACGAAGTACAATCTACTGACTCAGATAATAACTTCGACTTGGATGGCAAATTCATATAACATCGACATATCAATACATTTATTAGCTGAGCACAACAGATCGCCTCTTAAAGGCTCTATACAAATATATGCACAAATTCCTCACAATACTTTGATTTCTGTTCGTCATTAGTAGACTCATGCGGAACTGACATGGGTTAGTACAATACTCAGATGGAATACATTCCTGCCGTAGATCACTGAGAGCAGGGCAGAGGAACAAAAAGTGTAGTTCGTCATCGTTTACCTTTTGACATAGTGGGCATATAAACGGTCATCCTGAACTCCATTATACCTTTTACGATGCACTGCTATATCTGAAACACCAAATCTGAACTTTGTCATGTAATTCTTAATATGTCTGTCAATATCAATTGAAAGATACATTTCACAATTATTACATGACTTAAATATTCTGTACCATGAAAACCTAACACTTTCTGAATATGTTCATGCCAGTTTTGCCATCTGTTATCAATGAGTCTTTGACGAAATACTTGCAAAACATATTTCACATTTTCCACACCCTGGTTCAGCCATACAAATCCAAAACCATTTAGAAATAGTATCTTACGAACACCTGACGCCCACGTGGATTTACCACGTGAATCTAACCAGAATAACATTTCACAAGCCTTCAATGGTAACCTATTATCATTCATCCGTGATATCTTCAGTCAATATCTGATATATATATATATATATATATATATATATATATATATATATATATATATATATATATATATATATATATTATATATATACTTGGAGTAAAATAAAAATCACAGAAGTAACCAGTTTCATTTTAAATTGTATATTCTCCAATAAAATTTTCGCTTAAAAAGCTTCTTCAGTACTGGCCAATATATATATATATATATATATATATATATATATATATATATATATATATATATATATATATATATATATATATGTATGTATGTATGTATGTATGTATGTATGTATGTATATATAAACGCATTTCGCAGAGAGAGAGAGAGAGACAGAGAGAGAGAGAGACAGAGACAGAGACAGAGACAGACAGACAGACAGACAGACAGATGGGAACAAATGAATGTGGTTCTAAACGATATGTCTTGTTGAACGAAAGTTTAGTCAAATGACTTTTGCGGTAAAGCTGGGGAACAAACACACTGACTTTTTTTTTTTCTTTTGACAGGTGGGTGTAATGGCCACCAGGTGAACGGGCCACGAGAGATTTGAGCCCGATCCCCACAGCTCTTCAGCAGTTTCCTCGTTCTATGGATAGCAGTCAGCAACCTTCAACATTTTC
>JADBJO010000111.1:739561-747061 GCA_016801955.1 Conus betulinus
AGAGAGCAGGTGATGTTTGTACGGAGAAGGATAGGTACGGAGGAAATGTAATTATTTTTTCTTTACTGAGAAAAAACGCTGTAAACAGTTAATAAAAATAATTTTTTAAAAAAAAACGAAAGAAAAGCCGGAGGAACAGGCGAATAGAAAGGGGGGGAAAACAAGGGGGGGGGGGGGGGGGGGGGGGGGGGGAGAGAGACGAAAAGAAAGACTGAAAAGTTGAAAAAGAAAGAAAGACGTAGAGAAATAAGGAAACGACGAAGGGAAATGAGGAAGAAAAACAAACAAACAAACAAACAAAAACAGGAAGAAGGAAGAAAGCGACAACGAAGTATCCGTTCGTGAAGAGAGGAGTAACTGCTGTCAAAATTTACTTTTGTAACTACTGTTATTACTAGCCGCTTCCAATGTAAAGACGACTTGTTTCAAAGAAGGCGCGCGCGCGCGCGCGCGCACGCGCGTGAATGTGCGTGCGTGTGTGTGTGTGTGTGTGTGTGTGTGTGTGTGTGTGTGTGTGTGTGTGTGCGTGCGTGCGTGCATGCGTGCATGAGTGCGTGCGTCCTGTCAAATTGTAGAACGAAAACAAATATTGAGGTCCTTTGATTAGGGCGCCAACGCGAAAGCTGAATTAAAAAAAAAAAAAAAGTCGGGGAGGATGGAGAGTTGAGGGGGGGGGGGGGGGGGGGGGATATATTACGCGCTATTTGCATGCGGATGCTTGTGCACTCTAACAAAAGTGTCTTAGAGGCGCCAAAGACAACGATTTTCTTGCACCATGTTTCAAACTTGTCTCCATTTTCTTTACCTTCAATTAGCCACCTCTAGACCTTGACCGAATCCACCTGAAATTCATGTTAGAAGGCACCTCGCATCATTTTCTTGTCAGGAATTTCATTTTCGATCGGATCATCTGGTTGGACGCTTACCGCGGAGATAATGGAGAGAAAAGTCGCTTTTTGCTACTTCACAGTTAAAGAGCTCAGTTAGCAGACGACAAGTATGCAAATGCTCGAAGCTGTTTGAAATTGCCGGCGTTAGGAGAAATCTCTTTTCATTGTTACAGATCCCCCCCCCCCCCCCCCCCCCCTCCCCCCCTCCCCGCCCCTTCCCTATCTCTCTCTCTTGAAAAATAAAGAGGAAAAAAAAATCGCTTGTCACTATTTGTCTGAAAGCCGTAAATTATCGAAGTTTGGCTTAGCCGGATTTGGGGAAAACAGAACATTATCTAAGCCGGATTTTTGGGAAAAACAAGCATTCAATTTCTGAGCCGGATTTTCGGCCTAGGCCGGATTACTTTAACTCCTGCAGGTGCGATTACTCTCTCTCTCTCTCTCTCTCTCTCTCTCTCTCTGTTTGGTGTTTTTCTTTCTTTCTTTTTTTTTTCTCCAGTGAAGCTACCAAACATCAGTAGGAGAGAGGTTTAAGTGTCTTCGCTTTTTGCTTGCTAGACTTCAAGTGCGCATGTCGAAAGCATCCATCTCTTCCTGTTGATCTGACTGGTTCTCTGCCTGCTTCATGTTCACGCGTTTGCTGCATGTTCACCAGTTTCCTGCGAGGTGGCACAGCTGCGAACACCAAGGAGACGTGGCAGCTCACCATTGAAGGGCACTGATGTGAGAGGTCAGTGTCAGCCGGCCCAGCAAACCTTCAGCCGTATGGGTGGCGGCAGGTCCAGCTTGTGTCGCCGGGGGACGGCTCCTGGAGATGTGGCGCGATCGGCGATGGACTGCGATTACTGTGACTTGGGATACCATGCTTTTGAGGGGTCGGGCATGGTGGTGCCCCCTCTCGGGGTTGGGCCACAAAATTGCCTGCTTGACCGCATTCTGCGTGGATCATAGAAGGGACTCATGCAGCACTCCAGCGACTTTCGTCCTGCTCCCTCTTTGGGGTGGCCACACGTAGCACAGGAACATTGCCACCCGAGCACGAAGAAGGCCAGCTGGTGGGCCCAAAGACAAGCCTTCTGAAGGAGAAAGTGATGACGAAAACTGACGTTCGTCGTCAGTCGACCAATACTAGAAAGTGAACCACAGTTCACAGGAAACTGGAGCACAGACAGCGACAGACGACGGCTCTTGTAGGGAACCATACTCTCCACTGCCAACGACAACAACTGCCACAAGAAATACAGTCTTCAGTCTGCAAGTTTACCTTGTCCGTAAGGGCCCCCGGCCAATAGGACGTTAAACTCGGCCACTGACTGACTGCATGTTCGCCACATTTCACAGCTGACAAGTGTTAAACTGTCAAGTTTGAAGCACACACGCGGTGATTGGTACACGGGCAGGGTTCTGTGCAGACAGTGTCTCGAGCTCGCTTAACGGTGGACAACAGCAAGCTGGCACAGGTGGGTCACCCGAGAGGGCGGCCCTGTCAGCTGAACCATTTTCTCGCAGTGCAGTGATAGTGATCTGTAAGAATGATCTGGGGAACATTAGCGTGATGTAGGGCGGGCTGGGGATGGGAAATGAGTATACAAAGCAAACTCTGCAGGCTCACAAACCTCTGTAACATACGTATCTAAATATGTAATGCCACCATTTTATTGTCTTCGCCCACAGGATCTAACTGTTTAGGCCCACGTCCATTGGTTGTTGCTTGGTTTTCTGTCAGCAAGATCGGACAAAAACAAACAAACGAACAAACACAACAAAACAACAACAACAACAACAAAAACAAAAAACTACCGAACAGATTTTAACCAAACTACGTCCACCACATCAATCTTACAATCCATCCAACGCTAATGTCCATCCAGATCAATGTCACAATCCACCCACTCTCTGTTACGGCCTCCCAGACCACTATGACAATTCACCCATCCCATCCTTACAGATCGTTCTCACATACCACTGCACCTCACCCTTACTCCCTCTCCAATGACTCTTACAATCCACCTATCCACCCTTGCGTCCACCCGCACCGCACTACAATCAATCCCACCCCACCCGAACGTCCAGACAGATTTTACAGCTCACCCGTCCTTCTGTCCCACCCAGATCACTCTTACAATTCACCCCATCCCATCCTTACCTCCACCCATATCACTCTTACAACCCGGGATTAAAAAAAAAAACGGTCATACACACACAAAACTCTACTCCCTTTGTTGAGGAAATGGGATCAATCCTTGCCTGTCTATACAGGGAGTGTCCGCAGGAGTATCAGCCTGCGTACGCAACGAAAAAAAAACAAAACAAAAACACTTTTACAACCCACCTATCAAATCGTAGGTCTACCCAGAGGACCAATACGTTCCTCCCTACCCATCCTTACATACACCCAGATCACTTACAATACACACCACTCCATCCACGTGCCCCCTTCTCCCAGATTATACGTACAATCCCCCCATCTACCCTCACCTCCTCCCAGATCACCTGTACAATGCACCCCATCTACGCTAGCGTTCTTCCATGTCACTCTTACATTCCACCCCATCTACCTCTACATCCTCTCAGATCATTCTTACAATCCACCCCACCCCCCACCCTTAAGTCCTCTAGGATCACTCTGACAATCCACTCCACCCACCCTTAAGTCCTCCATGGTGACTCTTACAATTAACGCCATCTACCCTTACATCCTCGATGATCACTTTTACAATCTACCCCATCTACCCTTACGTCCTCTCACATCACTCTTACAAATCCACCCCATCTACCCTTATGTCCTCTCAGATCACTCTTGCAATCCATCCCATCTACCCTTACGTCGTTTGGGTTGTGACGTGATAATTGCCAGCCATATCATCCTCTACAACCCCCTCCCCCCCACCCGTCTCTCTCTCTCTCTCTCTCTCTCTCTCTCTCTCTCTCTCTCTCTCTCTCTCTCTCTCTCTCCGTCTTCTTCCCCCTCTTTTCTTCCCTATTCAACATAGTCACGGGAAAGAGGGCCCGCACATAATTCACACTGGGGACTAGGTAGCTTTGTTTGTTTGCATGAAGGCAAAAACTGCCACCAAAATCTAGTGTTATCGAACATTCTACACATTACATCACATAACAGGAGGTAGGGGATGACTGTCCCAGTTCAGATTCCCCCCCCCCCCCCCCTGCTCCTGATTACTACTGATTACTACACCCCCCCCCCCCCCCCCCTCTTTTCTATAGTGATATTATTGGCTGTCATGTTTCTGCGACAGCCTGTCAATCAGACAGGCATCAGAGAACAGATGTTTAGCTTAGCATAGGGAAAGGGGGGGGAAAACAAGTCTTCTCCCTTCACTGCTCCACAGAAGGCTGAAAGACTAATCACCAGCAGTGAACCAAATAATAACACAGGTTCATCTCTCCTACTCTGAGATCCTGTGTAAAGTTTCACTGATCAACCCAGAAGAGCTGTAAGTTGAAACTGTTTCTAGATCTTGAGGCTGTGCATTGCTTGTGCCAATACTTGGTGTCATCTATCAAGATGATGAATGAGTATTCTGTTTTAAAATACTTTGTTGGCCGCAACCTTGTAAAAACTGTCAAGATGGTTGACTATCATTCTAGGTTAACCATATGACTTTTTGACAGTATTCAATACTACCTGTTAAGATTATCACTGAATGTTACTTTCTGACGGGAACAACAGTATACCTATACCGGGTGAAAACTGTTAAGCTGATTTATGAATACTGTTGATTGTCGTAAATGCTTTGTAGTAAGTGACGCTAAGTCTAATCAACATGTGAACTTTGGCTAAGTTTATTCCAAGTTGCTTCAACTTAATTTGTAACAAAAAATGAAAAGTTGTCGCCTTCAGTTGTTTAGCATTTTATTGCTGTTTCCTGTACCACTTGTTTAAATCCCCTCAAATGCTGAATGAAGAACTAAACTGGACACCGATTATTATGGCAGATATATTTCATTAGTCTAATCCTTTGCTGGCTGAGATCTCACACATTTATTGAAAGCCAGAGGACAAGTGTGAGAAATCGACTCTCAGCGACTTAATCACAAACCAGATTCTGTTTTGTGAATTGATCCTGGGTCCCCGGTCTACCTGCCATTGGCCAGCACCACAGCCCAAACGGATCAGCCTGTCTATAGAGAAGGTGGACCAGTCACCAGCAACTGGAAAGAGATCCACACTCCTCTCCAACATCAGATAAACTTCTGATATTCCAAGTGGACTCTAACTCGACGCATCCAGAACTTTCCCTCTCTTAATGATGAGATAACGTGGGAAAAAGTCACCCTGAACAAAGACTCTTTTGACTGACGTTCTGTTGATTTGTATATTTTATCCTTGTGTATACAAGTAAAGTTGATGTGTGAAAGTACACTTCAAAGGTGTCGGTTCTTTGTTGTTCATACAGTATTGAATGTTTGAACTTATCTCTAATTCTGTCACTCGAAGCTACAAGCACTTTTAAGTGCACAAGCCTAAGGAGAATTATCCCTGAGCCATTCTTGAGTATTTTTAAGTCCCTAGAAAAACGAAAAATTCTCTCGATGACTAGTAACGAAAGGTTGCTCCTTTCGTAACTAGTAAAAGAAGGGGTGAAGGTGACATTTCATCTTAACTCTAATGGAGAAAACAATTCCGAGTCCTTCTCCTAGAGGACCACACCTACCCACCCTCAAGTTTTGTCACACAGATCACTCTTACAAATCCACCCCCATCTACCCTCACGTCCTCCAAGATCACTATTGCAAGTCTACCCCACCTAACCCTTAGGTCCTCAAGAATCAGTCTTACACTATACCGCACCTTTCCCTTACGTCCTCCCAGATCGCTCTTACGGTCCACCCGACCTCACCCTTTTGTCCATCCATATCACTCTTACAATCCATCCCATCCTACCCAAACATCCACCCTGATGATTCTTTCAATCACTCACCCACCCTGCAGCCACCCAGACCATTCTTACGATCCAACCTATCCATCCTTGCATCGACTCAGATCACTGATAGAATTTACCCCTCCCACTCCCAAGTTTACACAGATCACTGTTAGAATCCACCCCACCAACTCCTAAGCCCACCTAGATCACTGTTGAATCCACCCCCACCAACACCTAAACCCACCTAGATCACTGTTGAATCCACCCCACCAACTCCTAAGCCCATCTAGATCACTGTTGAATCCACCCCACCAAGTCCTAAGCCCACCTAGATCACTGTTAGAATCCACCCCACCAACTCCTAAGCCCACCTACATCATTGTTAGAAATCCACCCTACCAACTCCTAAACCCACCAAGACCACCGTTGAATCCACCCCACCAACTCCTAAGCCCACCTAGATCACCGTTTCAATCCATCCCATTCACTCGCAAGTCAACCCAGATCGCTCTTACAGCCCATCCCATCCACTCTTAAGCTCGTAATTCTTCCCAGATCACTGTTACTATCACCCACCCACCCTGCAGCCACCCAGACCATTCTTACAATCCAACCTATCCACCCTTACACTGACTCAGATCACTTTTAGAATCTACCCCTCCCACTCCTAAGTCCACACAGATCACTGTTGAATCCATCCCACCAAAGTCTAAGCCCACCTAGATCACTGTTAGAATCCACCCCATCAATTCCTAAGCCCACCTAGATCACTGTTAGAATCTACCCCACTAACTCCTAAACCCACCTGATCACTGTTGATTCCACCCCACCAACTCGCAAGTCCACCCAGATCACCGTTTCAATCCACCCCATTCACACGCAAGTAAACCCAGATCGCAGTTGTTACAACGCATCCCACCCACTCTTAAACTCGTAAATCCACCCAGATCACTGTTACAATCCATCCCATCCTCTTGGATATATATATATATATATATATATATATATATATATATATGCGCGCACACACATTTTTAAGGGGGGGGGGGGGGGGGGGGGGGGGGGAGTAGTGAGGGGGATAAGGGGGAGGTAAAGTCGGTCTCATCATTTCTCCTACCCCCATCCTAACCCCACCCAGCTCCCCTAGCTGCCACATCCAGGTTCATCCTGTCGCAGTCTCAGCGTCAAAAAAACACATAAAGTATGAGCAAACAGTCGAGGATGGAATCCTTGATCCTACCTTTAATGTAAATATCTTTATAGAAAAAAAAAATCTATATTCTGAGGGTTTTTTTTCTTTCTCGTGTTTCATTACCCCAGAAATGAGGAAAAGGAGGTAGGCAAGAGGCTATACTGGATGGGGTGAAGGGATGGAGGCATAAGAGAAAAGCGATTAAATGGAAGATTTTCAAGAAGACCGACCTGCAGTACTCTTCCTCCCTTCCTCTCCCTCTCCCACTATTTCGCACCACCACCACCAATCCCCCTTTCGTCCTTCTTGTTAATCTAAGGGACTGTGTAAGGGGAGTGGGATGGGTTATTAATTTCATTACGTTCATCTTATCGTCTTCTCTCTGTAATCAATCACCCGGGGAATCATTGGGGCGCCACACCAGGTTCTGACAGCAGCTCTGTTGGCTGTGGGCCAAGGCCTGGGTCTCTGAAAATGGTGGTCTTTCTACTATGTGGTGTTACAAGTCCCCCGTCTTTTTTTCTCTGTGTAA
>JADBJO010000111.1:749561-782061 GCA_016801955.1 Conus betulinus
AAAAAAAAAAAATGATAACGATCAGAAACGACAAGAGGGTCCTGTAACCAGACTCAGCAAATCTTGGTCTACGCACTGGCATGACGAGCTGGTCAAACCTTAACCTAAAAAAAAAAAAAAAAAAAAAAAAAAAAAAAAAAAAAAAAAAAAACCAGACCAGCTCCGGGAAAAATCAGGGGAAGATTACGCCCGTTTTCCCATTTGCAAACAGAGTTACCTTTTCTCAGTTATGGGTCAAACAAACATATCTAGGAAGTCGACTGTTTGATTTCAGGCGCGTGTTAGAAAATAGGATTAGGATGTGGACTGTCTGCATTACAAGCGCCCAACAGTAAAGCTGACTTCTGGGGCAAAAACTATTTTGCCCGTGCTTATCAGCGGAAACTGACCAAAAAACGGCGGCTGCACTTTCGTGGAACGCGAACTCCAAAACAGACTACCTCTCTTGCAAATTTCTGTACATCGTCTATTTAACAAGGACTCGACAAATCTGACGTCTAAACCTCCAGAAAAAATAGTAGGATATTCGGAAAAGTGTAGACCTGCATCACTGGCAAAGGGATTCCCGCCTTTTGATATAGAGGCAGACCAAATTGAATGGGTTCGTCTTTGAGCCACATTCTGTCTTTCCACTAAGTGTCTGACGTGTGAATAAAACCTGGATTCACCCTTTGATCTAGATCCGCACCGTCCGTACATGGCTTCATCTTTGTTGGGCTGCATTTCCTTCCATCAAGTTTTGTTTCTTTTTTCTTTCTTTCTTTTTTTTTAAACAATCGTTCACGTTGTGTTTTCATTAAATGAAAAGTGACTTCCTTGGCAAATGAAATTCTTGATTACAGCGATACTTCAGAGAAAGAAAAAAAAAAATTTCCCACATCCATTGACTTAAATACCTGTTGTTTTTTTTTTTAACCGCTGGTTTAATGAAGCCATAGCTCAGATTTTGAATCACATTAGTTAGCATATGAATTCGATAGCTTTACGTTAATTTATACAGACTTGACAGCAAGTCGTCTGAAGCACTCGCGTTTCAAAATGCTTCAACTTTTTTTTTAGGTCCACAATACAGGTAACGTTCAGTTCTTGACGAATTCCAAGTTTTCTTTTAAAATCTCGAATTTATATTACTTTCCAAACATAATAACCATAATGTGTTTTCAAATTGTTGTTTTAGTGACTCGCAAACTCTTAAAACCAAACCCAGATGTTACAGCGCATGGTCTCTCTTTGTCGACAACATGCTGTTCCTTTTCCATGGCCGATACTGGTTGTTTACTAACTAAAGCAAGACACGCTGATGGGGTGTCGTTCTGTTGATGCTCACGGTGTGTGCACAATACTATAACGTCTGTCTTCAGCGTTTGTACATTTGATGTTTACAGTGTGCCTCTGCGACAGTAGTGAAATATCATGTCTAGAATGCTGTCCTTTCCGCTGTAGGTGCTAACAAGTAAAAAAAAAAAAAAATGAAAATTAAAATAACAAATCACGGACACAAATTTTCTCTGCCAAAAGAGTAGCGGGGGAGAAGGGAAGGAGGGTGTTCCCATTCAAAGAAAAAAAAAAACAGACATACAACTGCACATGTACTGTTTTAAAAGAAAGCTGAGTTCAAATGTTCTCTTTAACGTCTACGCTGCAACCATCACACTATCCCGAGAGAGAGAGAGAGAGAGAGAGAGAGAGAGAGAGAGAATCCATGACAGACATCTACCAGGTGAGAACTTGTCATGTGACACCTTCACAAACACTTAGATCTTCCAATCAGAAAAGCAGGACTTGAAGGGGGGGGGGGGGGGGGGGGGAGGAGGAAGAGATCGACGACTGGACATCCAAATCACGGGGCTGGTGACTGGCTGGGAGACACCGGACGACGAGCGAAGGAGAGAAGAGATGTGGAGGGGCGGGGAGGGGTCTAGTTACAGTACTGTAGAAGTTCATAGTAAGTACACTGGTTGAAGCAGCATTCGCACGTGATCCCTTGTGAGCCGAAGGTACCCCTGGCGGCCCGGGGTTCCCGATGGCGCAGGTAGGACAGTGCCTCCCTCTTGTTCAACAGCACACCCCGCAGATTCTGGTTCACGAAGGTCTCAGCTGAAATCAGGCGGAAACACAAATGGGTCAACTGGATCACAACGAATCATTCTCATCAGGCTATCACCTCCCTAAGACGCCAGTTGGGATGAACGAGTGAAACGGAAAAGATTTTGATCATGGAAATAAACATCTGAACATTTACAGTTCCAGTGTTAGCTTAAGCCGGCCCATCACAACGGGCCTTTTAGCGATATCACCACATTGGGAAACAATCATGTCCTGAAAACACACACACACACACACACACACACACACACATCGCCACCACCAATTTAATAATCTGATATCCTGCTTAATTTTCAAGCTAAAGCTAAAGATGGTTTTAAAAACAAAACAAAACAAAAATTTTACATGTGGCACAAAACTACCATAGAAAATAAAACAGACGGACGAACAGACTCCGAAAACAGGCAGCTATTATCTGTCGTGCGCAAAGCATTCAGTTTCACTACCTCGCCGCCAGATTAGAACAAAAAAGCTTACAAGTTGTATATTGTAACACGACAATAAAAGTTTGGCGATGTACTAAAACTCAAACAGGAGAATAGACCTAGAGAACAGTAAAACAGCTTAGGACTGCTACAAAACACTACTCCACCTGTGTGTGTGTGTGTGTGTATATATATATATATATATATATATATATATATATATATATATATATATATATGTGTGTGTGTGTGGTGTAAAAGCAAGCTAAAAAAAAAAAACAAGCTTAAAACATCAACAGGTCTGTTTCTTGCATGTGCAGTCGTCAGGATGCGGGAGGCTTGTGCTGTCAGTGTTATATATAGCTTGCTGTTTTATTTCACGTGTTACATGTGCTTCTCATGTTTTTTTTTTTTTTTTTTTTTTTTTATTCTACTCACTGATAGGAATTCCACCTATGCCTGCAATTGTTAACCATTTCAGTTCTAATATTTAAGTTGCTAATTGTGGTTTACATAATATATTATGTATTTTTCTGTTAGACACAGGTTACATCTTTTTTTGAAAAGTTATTGTATGGTGCAGCTCTTTTTAGGATTTTCCAAGATATGTTGTAGTCTACATTTTTATCTTTGAGTTTCCAACTGTACTTACTTAGTCTGTTTGGTTTTTGTATCTTTCTTTGTTGAATGACTGTGGTTTGCATATCTAGTTTTAAATTGATTTTCAGTGATACCTACGTATGTTTCTTCTGTATTCTCCGATGTCACAGTGGCTTGGTACACAATATTGTTGTAGAGGTATTTGTTATTTAGAGGGCACTGTTCTTTTTTGGTACAGTTACAAGATTTCCTTTCGTCACCCTCGTTTTTCTCTGTACTGCTTTTCATTTTGTTTGTTGTATCAATGATGTTTGTAAGATTCGGCATACATGAGTATGATAATTTGATGATGTTTTTTTTAAAATATCTTAAATAGTTTGTGTTCTTTTGGGAAGGATGATGTTAAAATTTTAAAGAATTCTTTCCCTATATTTGTTTTGACTCTTCCATCATATGGTGGGTTATATATATGATTTTCCTTTTCCTGTTCTTCTTGTGTCTGTTTGTGTCATTATCTGGGTCGTATCGTGTTATTTATATATATATATATATATATATATATATATATATATATATATAATGTATAAAGCCTGAGTCAATAAAAAAAAAGACAGAATTGAGGAAATTACTTCGTACATATTTTCTAGAAGCCGGGAATAGAGTTAATTCTGAAATAGCTCCCAGTATTCCCTCAGGGGCGAAACCACTGTAACAACGCTTTGCTTTCTTTTAGGTCTTCCACATGGTAGGTGCAGAGCAAGATGGCGCAAAAAAAAAAAAAAAAAAAAAAAAAAAAACGAGACCATTTGGAGCGAGAGAAACTCTTCAGGCTAGCCAAAGATGCAGGCAGGACAGGAAAATGTCTTCGCTTCACCTTCCCACTATTCGCCTATGCCAGAGTCCTGCTGGCTCGCACAGGTTACTAGCCACTTTCGGGCACCACAGTCAATGCGTGCCTTAAGAGGAATGTTCAACTGGCCGAGTTGCCGTCTCAGGTTACTACGTTTGAAGTTAGTTGTTACCCGCTGTTCAGCGAGGTCGGCCCATCGCTTGCACATAGCCTGTGCCCGCCAGTGGAGTACGTGTGTGCTTCGAACTCGACTTCAGTAATGAAGGGTGTCGAACAGCCAGGGCAGCCCGGGAATAGGAGACAGGTCGTTAATGATGAGACCAGCAAGATGCGGTGAGTGCAATGGAACTCTTAAATACGAAAGGCCGAAACACTTGTCCTTCACCCTCTGTTGACATGGACCAGCGAACCACGCTCATATATTTTAACACGGCGCCAAAGCCAACGATGACCACATGGCTCTGGAAACTCCTCAAGCCGGCTATCCCTGCTCACCCTTCAGACTCTACAAAGACAACACTTTCGTTATTACACCCATTCCTCCCCCGATCTCCCCCTCCATAGCAGTTCGGCAAAGGCACAAAATCTACAAGTCAACGGTAGGTACCGCTACTGACCAGCTGTTGTACGTCAACAACAAGCACTGCGCGCCAATCAACGAGCTCCAAATGATGCCAGGATAAGGAACAATAAGAAAAAAGAGTAAACACACTTCGCCTTCTTAAAGAAAAGGAACGACGCGAACGTCCAATGTTGCTGGTTTTCAAACGAAAGCGCCAGTGTGTAACTTATATCTGTGCTTTATTTCATGTTAGGACAAAATACTTTAATCTGTATTAGTACAATGTGACTATAAAGTGTGTAGTACAATGTGGATACGTGCTGCAGCAGTTTCCTATGATTGGGGTGCTTATAGCAACAATAATTAAAATGATGATGATTATAACTGTGATGATGAAGATGATGATGATGTGCGCGTGTGTGTTTGGGGATATGGCTGTGTGTGTGCGTGTGTGTGTGTGTGTGTGTGTGTGTGTGTGTGTGTGTGTGTGTGTGTGTGTGTGTGTGTGTGAGTTAGAGAGAGAGAGAGAGAGAGAGAGAGAGAGAGAGAGAGAGAGAGAAAAGAAGAAGAAGAAGAAGAGAAGGAAGCAGGAAAAGGAAAACCCCCTACGTAATCACACTTCATTACTGCTGTACTTTTTTGGGCGATAATGGGCCCCAATTTGTTTTTACGAGCACTATCTGATTATCTAGGTCAGTCGGTACTCTGCAGTCGATCGGCCGCAACATCTGTAACCCTCCCTCTTTTCCTGTCCATCTTTGACCCTTTCCAAACTTACGTACTCGGGTACAACAGGATAGCGTATCTAGTTGATGTTGATGATGTTGTGTGTGTTGTTGTTGTTGTTGTTGTTGTTGTTTGCATGATCCAGCTGAGCATTTGGGGGGTTCATCTAGTACTGGCACACTCGCAAACAAACTGGGGCATCTACGAGTGCAAATCTTTACGGGGTTACATGTGCGTGACTGTTCTTTATTCTTTTTTTTTTTCTCTCTTCTCCTCCTCTTCCTCGTCCTCTTCTTGTTTTTTTCTTCTTCTTTTCTTCAGTTCTCTCGCGATGCAGATTGTGAGAATCACGATTAATCTGTGGACCAATCAGAGGATGTTGCTATTTACAGTGCAATGGGGAAAGAGCAGTAAAGAAAATCCTTTCTGATTTTTCTAGTTTTAAAGACGTTTAAAAATGAAGCCGGTCGCTGAAATGCACGGTCGCTGAACAAAGAAGCGCAACTGTCATGAAATTTACAGGCTTTGGCGTTTCGTACAGTATCAGACGTGTGAAAATATTTAGACCTACATGGAGAAAACTGCTTTCCATCTGTTGGATAAACAGAAGAACGTCAAAAGCACTCCCTACCAATCAAACACAGAATTCGAAGAATCACGTAGCCCGAGACATTTATTGATATTCATCAATTAAAGAGACGGAGATGAAAACCAGAGTTTCAGCCGTGTAGTTTCTTTTTCAGTCTTTTTCTGTAAAAACCCCACTCCCCCTTCGATAGAAACAAGATCAGTAGTGTCTTTTAACGGCCAGAAGGCAAACAGAAATTCCTTTCTAATTACGTCCAGACACTATTCCCCCGCCCAGCCCGCTCCCATGCACCTAACACAGTACAGCGGAAATTGTTTTTTTCTCTCAATAGCTACACTCTGCCTTGGAAACCTATTTCATCTCCTTTTCCGGAGATTGAAGGTGCTGGGAGATATCTCTAACGGTGTTTAAACCACACACACACACACACACACACACACACACAAAACTGACGGTTTGGTGCAGCCCTAATAACGCGGTCCAGCTTGAGTCCAACACTCAGCCCGGGACCATGAGCTTGAGGACATCAGCTTGTCACGGAAATTCAGCAAAACGTTTTCACGGAATTACTATCACAACAGAAACTGTGTGAACCTATGTGAACAGTTAATCGATTTTATTGGAAAAAAAGACATATAGATTTAAATATCAAGCGAATGAAAGGCCTTGGAACAGGCGAAACGAATGGTTCTGTCTTCAAGATTCCAATGATCCCCATATGTTGCCAGTAAAGGGTTTTATATTTACATTTTCCCGATTTTTCATTTTCTTTCTTTCACCCGTTCCGCCTCCCTCCCCACTTTTTCTTTAAAGTCTTTGCCAAGTGATTTATGTAATCACAAAGAAATAGCCTGCACTTGTTTTCCCTCACTACAAATTGTTTAACGTATTACCGTTTGGTCAGTCAGTGGGAGATTACATCTCCAAGGAGATTCAAGTTAAAGGCTGCTCTGCACAATTCTAAGCTTCAGTCAGTACTTACGTGACTGACAATGCTTGGATTAAGCAGTAGAGCTGACGTCTCCGACTGTAGACACCTTTTTACCTCCCTTGCATCCATAATGGATCCTCAATTATAGGCTCAAAGATCTTCCCCTATTTCCAATAATACTATTTATATGACGATTTCAGTTTTACAGTAACAAATTCAATAGTATTTACATGACAATTTCAGCTTTTCAGCAACAAATTCAATACTATTTACATGACGATATAAGTTTTTCAGCACAATTTTCTTTACCGCATTTTCTTTTGTTTTACCTCTACATTTTGCTGGCTGCTTTGAGCTGCTGTTGGATTCTGTTTTTTAACCCTTGGTGGTGAGAATACCACAGAATTATAGACTGCGGTATGTCTCCATTTGATGCCAAGGAAAACAAATCCAATCAGCCGTGCCTCTCTATGGAGTTCTACTCCGCCGACAGACGACTCGGAACAGGCAAAATGAACGGTTATGATATCAAAGGCGATTCTGATTGTTACTACATGTTGCTAGAGAAGAGGTTTGAACTCAATTCGTATTGGCCCGTATGCACAGTACTGTTACTTTTCACCCCTCCCTGGAACTTCATTTCATCTTTACCAAATCATAACATATTAACAGAATACTTAGCCTACGCTTGTTTACCCCACAATAAAACTTGTGTTATATACTGTACTTTAAAACATTATTGTCAATATAAAGGAAAAACCAAACCATGCACTAACGCGTGACTGTAAGTTCGTAAGCACGTGCACGCATTGAGTACTTTCGGTGATCTACTCATTTGCGTGCACACATACTGTTAGCATCGCGTGTTGGACACGGGTCAATGTTCCTATTCCCCTCCCCCACCCCCCAAACCGCCCTTCGGTACAAATGCGAACATAATGTAGGCAAATGTTTGTATGGTATATTCATATACGAATGTAGACAGATGCATTTGAATGGTTCATTCATATACGAATGCAGACATACTTTTACGACATGCACATGCACAGACAAACCACGTACGCACGTGCTTACTCGGCCCGTAGCTACATTTCATACTGGAGACGGATGTTAACAAATGAACTCATTCCCCAAATACTTAGCATTCCTGGCACAAATGAGAAGACGTTGCTATTTTACGGGGGGGGGGGGGGGGGGGGGGGGGGGGGGGAAATGATACTTGTAGCACATAATTTTAAAAAAGATGTCTTTTGTTATCTCAAACTGCTACTGTGTAGATTAATCTGGTTTACAAGAGCATATGTAACAATAGAAAGAAACTGACTAGTTGTTTTTTTGTTTCCCATTTCTTTATCTTCTCTCTCTCTTTTCTTCTTCGACTGTGATGATGATAAGATCCGTATCTCACTTACTGCCAAAACTGTTTTTGCATAGGCCTACACACAAACACACGCGCGCGCGCGCGCGGATCTGCTGAGTTTGAAGGACTTCGTGTTCAAGTCATTAAACTCAGACCAGCCCTGCATCCAGTTCAGCGCAAGAAAAGAGAAAGACGAGAAAACTGCCTACCTTCTTGTCAGATAATGTAACAGAAAACTGCCTACCTTCCTGTCAGATAATGTAACAGAAAGCTGCCTACCTTCCTGTCAGATAATGTAATAGAAAACTACCGTCAACTGAAAACCCCCGCTCACACTACCGGTGCCGCAACTTCGCCTCCAACTCTCAATTGGAGCTCAACGCTCAAAAACACGAGAACAGGTCACCTGTTCTTTGCAGCACACACCAGCAGCAAAACACAGAGAGAAGTAGCACGTAAAGAAGCTGTAGCAACGAGAAGTTACCCTCCCTGAGTGTGGAACGCACGCAGTCTTTTTCTGCCCCTTGGCAGGACAAGGACACCGCCGAGGCTGGAGCTCCCAC
Organism: Conus betulinus; assembly: GCA_016801955.1. Classification (NCBI taxonomy): domain Eukaryota; kingdom Metazoa; phylum Mollusca; class Gastropoda; order Neogastropoda; family Conidae; genus Conus; species Conus betulinus. Next base: position 758,274 of record JADBJO010000111.1, read on the forward strand.
TGTCAGAGAGGCTTGTTCAAGTCATTCAGCAACATGGTGCCAGACTGTTACATTAGCCCACCAGCTCCCTTCGTGACCAGCTCACTGACGTCAAAGAACCCTAACCCTGCTCGTTAGAAATGTTACCTCGATATGTGTGAGCTCTGCGAGGTGATAACATTGGCGATTCACAAGACCACTGGAAAACAACTTCGTTGAACGTGTCACAGACTACGAATCTGCTGGGCGTTTGTGAACAGGTGTAAGAAAGCACGCACTTCACAGATCTGCATCTGCAGCAGACAGAAATCCTGAACATTGAACTGAGTTCATGATGGAAAGGAAAAAAGTCAAGGAAGCAACAAACAAAACCAAAAACAAAACAACAGCAAAAATGACAGACGAAAACCAAGCCTGAACAGGACCAAGGGTTTATGACCTTCCACCTGTCTACAGCCCACTGTTGAGTGGCACCCACAACTGCCAGCAAACTTCATCAGCCAGTCCACTTCGCTTCACTTGCTTAGGGGTGACCATGAGAAACCTTTTCCTTCCCATACTTCCATACTTCTAAATACAGCAACAGTTCGCCTTTGTGTCTTTGTCAACCAGTTTCGCACATACTTACAACAGAACGCACACATAAAGGAACAATGTCTACACCATCGTCCTCTCTACTCATCCCCCATCCCCCTATCATTCTCCCCTTCCCCCCCCCCCCCCCCCCCCCCACACACACACACACACACACACACACTTCAAAGCCATCCTCTGCCAGAACCCCGTGGCCACACACCTGGATTGTTGGGGGCGGATCTCTTGGTGAACCAGTTGCTCACGTAGCCCCGGGGCGTGCACAGGACGCTGACGATCCGAGCCAGGTTTCTGCCGCAGATCCCGCTAGGGTGCGCGCCCCGGGAGCGCGTGGCCAACGTGCAGGTGTGCTCGTAACTGCCGTAGACGGCGCACAGTTGCAGCGCCAGCAGGCTCAGCAGCAGCGTCACCAGCACTGGAGGAGAGCTGGGCCACGTCAACGCCATCCTGAGGACTCCGTGCCTGAGTGGGCAGTGTCGGTGACGAGGGAGAGGGAGAGGGCTGGGTGTGGTGTGTGGACAGGCGCAGGCGGACGGACTGATCAGACTGGTTGACGGACACCGTCGACCCCTTCCGTGCCACCCGCAGCTCTTCCAAAGCACCTGCAAGAAAAGGGAGGGGGGAAAGAGGGGGGGGGGGGGGGGGGGGGGGGGGGGGGGGGGGGGCAAAATAACAACTGGTTGACAGACGGATTGGGAGAGAGTGGAAGGTGGGTAAAGTACTGAGAGAGAGAGAGAGAGAGAGAGAGAGAGAGAAGAGAGGAGAAGGAGAGCAGGAGGAGGAGGAGGAGGATGACGAAGATGATGGGAGAGAGGAAGAGAGGAGGAGGAGGAGGAGGAGGAGGAGGAGAGAGAGAGAGAGAGAGAGAGAGAGAGAGAGAGAGAGAGAGAGAGAGAGAGAGAGAGAGAGAGAGAATGTTGTTGATGAGAGAGATGGAGGGATAAAGGAAAAAAGGGAGAGAGAAAGAGAGAGTTTCTAATCCCTCAAAAATGTCACGTTTCTAAATCAGACAGGCGGAGGTTGAATTGTTGATGCAGACTCAACTCGTATTTAGACACGTCAGTCAAAATAGAGGGGCTGGGTCGTCAACAACACGGCACGGCACGAAATGCCTAAAGCAAACAAGGCGGAACATAAACACGGCCTACCCTTCTACGTCTGTTTGTTCAGGTTCAGGAAAATGTCACGCCCTTTCAGACACAAAATCAGACAGGCGGAGGTTGAATTGTTGATGCAGACTCAACTCGTATTTAGACACGTCAGTCAAAATAGAGGGGCTGGGTGGCGGGCGGAAAGGCGATTGAAAGCAGTCAACAACACGGCACGGCACGATTCCCAATGCCTAAAGCAACAAGGCGGAACATAAACACGGCCTACCCTTCACGTCTGTTGATTCAGGCCGCAACCAGACCACGCCCTTCGTGTAAAATATGATCATCAAAGCCCCGCTTTGATCATAGCAAGCCACTCTCGGTCATTTAAACGCACGGGTATGGGACAGGGATATGTGGAGGTCTATCCCAAGCAGGACAAAGAGGGTCTTAGAACTACTTCTTGAAGCTAGTCAGGGTCCTTTACAGAGTGTTGCTCCAGGGTAGGAATGTAGTCTAGGTCCATGCTAGGTCCAGTCTAGGTCATCATCATACAGGCATTTCGACGAGACAGACACATGTTCAGTCCTGCGAGGACAAAGGACAATCTCATAAGCGTTCTCTCATCTGTGAATGAAACAACACCCGCTCGTTTTCATAGACCAGGCAGATATATCAGACATGACCTAAAGAAAACGTCAGCAGTGTACATTCGCAAGGCCCATGGATTTTGGCTCCAGCTGAAGGCCTGGTGATGATGTCTGAATAGATCACCAAAATCTCTTTAAAGGCAGCACCTGGCGCCGAGTGCATGGACCGTTGTGCTGAACCGACACCATAGGAATGTGAAACTATCTTCCTCTTACACAACTGTTTAGTAGTATTGGTGCTGATATCAGCGGCAGCAGCAATTGTAGCAGTACTGGTTGTCGTTGTTGTAATAGTTATAATAGTGACGGTTTTGATTTTTTTTCACGCAGTAATCGATTTGTTGGCGATTATAAGCACAAAAACAAACATACCACTCACATGCATACAACTCATTCACATACTATACATTAATCAAACATTGTGGCTGTTCAACACAAAACCACCACAATAGCAAATACTTACAGCAGTTGATTATGTAATAGATCAATCTATCAAACAGTGAACCAACTGTGTAACCTTTGCTAATAAAGATGGAGCGGAGTCCGCACTCTTGAGACATATCTTTCGGTACTAAACTGAACCAAAAATCTTTGAGAGTGTGAACAGAAACTCGCTAGAGAACCCAACAACTGAAATACATCACCTATCATGCTAGGGTGTATCCAGCGAGTGGTACACAGGGAGGAAAAAAGCAAGCAAGCAAACAAACAAAATCCAACGGTCTACCAAGGCATTCAGCCTGGGCCAAAATAGTAGAAGAGATGGTTCATGGACCAGGAGTTAGAACTCTTCTTGTGTACACCACCAGACCTGAACCGCTTGGCCTGACGAGCAGTGTGGACCTGAGACCACCAGATCTTTGAACGACGTTTCGTTGCCGCAGTTTCCCCCCATGATCCCCCACAATATATACCTCGTGGGTCTAATCTGCCCAACGTTTGTCTCCCTATCGGTTCGGCATTAACCCCTGGTTACATGACCTACCAACCCTTTTTTTTTTTTCCCGATCATTGCCCCCGGTAAAAAAAAAAAAAAAAAAAATCAGATATGTCCCGACCAATCCTCCTATTCCTTTCTGCTGCTTCCTCCCTCCCACCCACCCACCCCCTCCCCCACAAAGAGAAGTCAAAAGTGTTGATACACAGTACTGGCGTTTGTTTTCGCCGGATACGTTTCCCTTCGTTCTTTGTATTCTTATATGATTTTTTTTTTTTTCAAACACGTGTTGGGGACTCACTGTTTTCAGAAGGTGAGAGCTAATAAACACTGGAGGTATTTTTAGGTCACTCATTTGCCCACAGGCAAATAAACGAACAAAAAGAGAGAGAGAGAGAGAGAGAGAGAGAGAGAGAGAGAGAGAGAGAGAGAGAGAGAGAGAGAGAGAGAGAGGCTCGAAACGCTGTAGCGCACCGGCAATTGATGACGTAATACTTGCGTAATACTGCCATCTGGAGATAATTTGTGTGTATCAAAAGTAGTTTTCCTTCAGGCAACCTAAACTTATTTTCAGCTTATCCCAGGGCCACACTGATTACGTCAAGGAACTAATTTTTGGAGGACATCAATAATAACACAGTTGGGTCTTTCTGTAGTAAGGGGCCTGGCCACTATTTGCAGTTTTGACATACCACATGTTGTTTTGTCAGAGAAAAAGTAACTATACATGTCGAAGAGAGAGAGAGAGAGAGAGAGAGAGAGAGAGAGGAGAGAGAGAGAGAGAGAGAGAGAGGGTGTCTCGATTGGCAATAGCGCACCCGCACTCGATGATGTAATACTTGCCTTCTGGGGGTAAACTGAGTTAATCAGAAGTAGTTTTCGTGCACGCAAGCTTAACCGCATTTCCAGCTTATCCTGAGGCCACAGTGATTACGTCAAGGAACTGATGTTGTGTGTGTGTGTGTGTGTGTGTGTGGGGGGGGGGGGGGGGGGGGGGGGGGGGGGACATTAACACAAACATGGTGGATTTTTTCTGTAACATGGGGCCTAATCATTATTCGCAGTTGTTTTGGCGTTACATGTGCTGTTTTCTTAGAGAAGAGTAACTAGTCATGCCCACAGGACACAGAGAGAGGGGGAGAGAGAAAGAGAGCGAGAGAGAGTAAGAGAGAGAGAGAGAGAGGGGGGGGGAGAGGTTTAAACAGGAAAATGGGGGCAAATGGGTTGCATAGAGAGGGAAAAAAAGAGAGAGGGACAGGGGTGCACACACACAGGAGAGAGAGAGAGAGAGAGAGAGAGAGAGAGAGAGAGAGAGAGAGGAGAGAGAGAGAGAGAGAGAGAGAGAGAGAGTGAGTGCACATACATACATACAGAGAGAGAGAGAGAGAGAGAGAGAGAGAGAGAGAGAGAGAGAGAGAGAGAGAGAGAGCGAGAGAGAGAGGACTAAGTACAAAGTTGGTTTTATGACAAAAACAAGAAAAGAAATCCAGTGTAATCTATATCTGTAAGCGTGCTTGCCAGACTATAAACGTATGTGTGCATGCTTGTGGGTGCACACATGCATCTCTCTCTCTCTGCGTGCATGCGTGCGTGCGTGCGTGTGTGTGTGTGTGTGTGTTGTGTGTGTGTGTGTGTGCGTGCGTGCGTGCGTGCGTGCGTGTATGTGTGTGTGTGTGTTTGCATGAATGTGTCTGTGTGTGTAAGACTGGGTGTGGCTGTGTGCGCGCATGTTGCACATCTTCATGAAAACAGAGAAGGTGTAGGGGGAGGGGTGGGAGGGAGAGGAGGAAGGGTAGGGGAGAGAAGGCGTATTCCACCAAAATCTGGTGGATTAATCATTTCATGTCAGTTCAGTGATGTCCTCAATCCAGTTTCCATGTGTTTGTGAATGTAATGCAGCAACAATGTGTTCTGCTGGACCAGCCAGACCCGTCCTTCACCCGATTCACTGATTGATTTACTCGTTCCCATGGATTAACAACGCTTCGCCCAGTTCTTTGTTCTAGAGTGTAATTACCAACGTTCCCTTTCCAGAGTTCTCAACACGTTGATAATCACATTTCATCCGGTGAGTAAAAAAAAAAAAAACACTGTTCTATTTTTGCAGAATTATTCTTTCCCACTTTGTTTTACTCGTTTTCAATTTCAACCACTCTGTATTTCATCTTCCACTTTACTGCTCTTTCTGGATGCAGCAGATTTTTGAGTGCACCAGTGGGAGTGATCTGAATTCTCCTGTCTGTGCGCTTACATGTCAGGGACAGTGCTCATTTGACGCGTGTAAACATGCATACATATGATGTTACTGGGGCAGTAAGAATTCTGACAGCTCCTCCTACCAGTCTAAAGACGTGTTTCTGGTGCATGATGGGGATAAAATATAATCGAACATGATGACAAGCGATTTTCCTTTGACTTCTTCTACTAGAAAAAACAACATCTGTCGTGTTTCTACCGAAGAAGAATCGGAAACAAGCTGAATTAGAAACAAGTTTATGTCAGTCTTGGCTTTGTCCGTCTCTTTGATTTATAAATGATCATGTATATTATATATATATATATATAATATATTAATTGTTCAGCATATTTATTTATATATATATATATATATATATATATATATATATATATATATATATATATATATATATGTGATGCTGAACAATTAAGTAGTGGGGGGAAAACAAGTGCAGGTTAACAATTCTTCCATCATTACAGTAATGACTTGGCAAAGATTTGAAATTGAGTGGGGAAAAAAATTGAAGATGAAGTAAATGGGGAAAATGTCTATCATAAATATGAAAACCCTTCACTAGCTGCATGAGGGAAACATCTGAAAACCCTTCACTAGCTGCATGAGGAAACTATCGCAATCCTCTCGAAGGCAGATCTATTTGTATCGCCTGCTCCGAGGCCTTTCGTCCGCTGAATCGGACTCATCAGGGAGACACGGCTGATTGTGTCTGTGTTCTTGGCGTCAGATACAGACACACTACAGTCCATAATTCTGTGGTGTTCCGACCAACAAAGGTTCGAAAAGAATCCAATAGCACCCAGCGAAAGGTAGCAAAATGAAACAAAACGAAAAGTGGGGGGAGGAAAAAAGCCGCCGAAAACCAAAAACATTACGCAAACAGTACAAAATATAAGGGACAATCTTTGAGCCTATGCTTGAGGATCCATTCAAGGATGCAAGGGAGATCAAAAGATATGGAACAGTCTGAGTGGTCAGCTCTGCTGTTCAACAACCCAAGCATTGTCAGCGGCCAAGAATTGTGCAGAAACAACCTTTCCTTGGATCTCCTAGAGATGCAATCACCCACTGATTGACCAAACAATATAATGCTGAACAATCAAGTAGTGGGGGAAAACAAGTGCAGGTTAACAATTCTTTAACAATATATATATATATATATATATATATATATATATATATATATATATATATGTGTGTGTGTGTGTGTGTGTGTGTGTGTGTGTATAGATAGATAGACAGATAGGGGGGGGGGGGGGGGGGTGTGTGTGTGTGTGTGTGTGTGTGTGTGTGTGTGTGTGTGTGTGTGTGTGTATAACATATACAGCTACGTTATTAGTCGAATGCTGTTAACATCCTTGTGATTGGCAAAGGAGCTTTCGATATTCACCAGATGGTGATGCATTCTATCAACATGTGGAATAAGGGCGTGTACATCCGAGTTTTGAGCCTACTCACATCTGATTTAGCAAAGGTAATGCACTGGTTTATATGTGGGGCTGCTATAATTTGTTTTTTTCGGTCTTGAATAAAAAAGAAAAGAAAAGAGAGAGAGAGAACGAGAGTAAAAGCTTTTATTCCCAGCTTCAGCCCCATCACTCTGTTATAACTGAACAGGCATGAAATATTTTATAGAATGATATACCTCCCGTGACTTGCAAAGGATGAAACAAACTAAACAGACACGCGCGCGCGCGCGCTCACGCACGCACTAAAATGCATACTGAACTCAGGAATTATCGCAAAAAGAGGGTGTAAACAGGCAAGCACATTTCACAGCATGCTTTCTGTGTGCAATCACCCTGCTGGCTATCTGATAGGTTTATATTATCCGACACTCCTATTACTAAAGCTGCAAAATATCCATAGCGAGTTGTGAGAGGCATAAACATTCTAAAGAAAAAAAAACATTTCCTCTTTTAAACAACACACACACGCCATTAGTTTTACATCATCACTGACAAAATACGTTCTTACAAACATCCATTCAAACACCCAGTGCACCCTCCATGAAACTTTAAGTACTCATTCTAACAATCTTGCGACCGACGCCGAGACAGGGAAATGTTCGCCGGCCTATTTTTGTTTCAGACCTCTATTTATAAGCGAAGTGTAATACCAGCTGCAACGATCCGCACTAAACCAGGGAGTCGTCCGTTTGCTTTCTTAACGGGGGAGGAGGAGGAAGGAAATGACTTACAACTTCATTGCGGAATGAGGTAATCGACGCTACAAACCCTCGTCCAGCCATCGTCCCATAGGCTGCACTGCGTTCCTCTGTCTCGGGGTTTAGGAGCTGTTTAGTGGCGCTGGTACGAAGCTGGGTAACTATAACGTTACAGGGGCGGACTGGTTAGGTTGTAAGGGAGGGGGGGTGCACTTGGGTATTTATACAGTAAAACTGAGAGCGCACATCACCCAAGATTGCTACGAAGGCTCGTCCCCTCCTCTCCCCCTCCCCTCCCTATACGCGCACCCTATCCTCTTCGAATTTTTTTTTAAATGGCGCAAGCCTGTGCAATCTGATGACAACCCAATGCTATGGTAAACAGTATGGAACCATGTTAATGAGTCCTTTCCCAGCTGGAGGGAGGTGTACGCGAACCCAGTGCACCTTCTCGTCCATCCCTGGCTTATTACTCCCAGCAAAAAATGAACCCAGACATCCTCTGAGCACCATTGTACTGACTGACCTACATCTTCAACACTGGAATGTCTTATCCCCATAGACCCACGAGGAACTGAAGTTCAAACACGCCAGGTAAACAAGCAATACAGGCAGATTAAAAAAGAAACATAGCAGCCAGACTAAAGCTATCAATAGTTACAAAAAAAAAAAAAAAAAAAAATACTTACCCCCAAAAATCAAGTTTTGTAAAACGCATTAGGGAAATTAGCTGCGAGAGAGAGAGAGAGAGAGAGAGAGAGAGAGAGAGAGAGAGAGAGAGAGAGAGAGAGAGAGAGAACTGTGTTACGCTGCGTTGTACTGACTTCGTTTGTTGCAACAGACTTCTGGCTATGTGAAATTCGGACCACACTACGTGGGTAGAGACCGCGGTGCCGTGTGGTATAGCATCATCCATACCCTTTGTTTCCTTTTGTATGTCGGCGTGTAATCTTCTTCACTTTGCAAAGTGGACCTTTCAGCGACATTTTAGCCGTGGACATAAATCATTCCACCCGAACACCACCCTTCCTTCTCTTGTTTAGCCATAAGTTCTGTGTGCTCTCGGTGTAATATGCACGTGAAACCTCGGTTTTTACCCTCGCATCAGAACGACAAAGCAGAGAGAGAGAGAGAGAGAGACAGAGAGAGAGAGAGAGAGAGAGAGAGAGAGAGAGAGAGAGAGAGAGAGAGAGAGAGAGAGAGAGAGAGAGAGAGAGAGAGAGAGAATGTTCCAACTCCCTTTTAAAAATACCATGTGTCTCAACGACTTAAAATCAGAGAGGCGGAAAATGACTGTTAGAGCAGACGCAGTTCTTATATGCACATGTCGGTCAAAAATCGGGGGAAAGGAAAAGGGGTGGGGTGGGAGCGGCGGGGAGGGGGTGGTGACGGGCGGAACGGCGACTGAAACCAGTGAACACGTCAAGTCCCTGTTCACATCGTCTAAAACAACAACACGGGACAGAAAACACGGCCCACGCTTAGTTTAATGCCCTTTGATCCTGACTGCAGTGAGACCACACCCTCTTTATACAGCCTAATAATCAGAACCTGCTTTAAACCAGAAAATGCCAGTCCCAATCATTGTGCCTTGGTATGGAGAGGGGATATGTGGGAGTCTGTCCAAAACAGGACAGACACAGAGGGCTCCAGAACAACGGATTGGACTTGGCCAGGGTCCTTTGTCGTGTACATCCACAACGCCCACCGAGTTCGATTCCAGCTGAGGCCTGATGATGACCTCTGTATGAAGAACCAAAGTGTCCCGGGAAGCAGAACCTGATACTGAGTGCATGGACCGTTATCATAATGCACCAGCACCTGAAGGAATGTGAAAGCATCTTTCCCTTGCACAACTGTTCAGTCATGATGCTCACACAGGCAGCAGCAGCAGCAACGATTGTTGAATCACTAGTGATACTTGGTGTGATAGAAACATGACAGTGATGGTACTGATTTTATTTTCATGCAATGATCGCTTGGTAAGAGTGATTGTGAACATGAAAGAAATATAGGCTACTACTTTTATTTACATGACCGATTCACAAATATAAGCAAACCGACGATAAACTTTGCTAGAATTTTCTTTTTCTAAACAAGAAGGCAAAGCGGACTTCAGTATTGATGCACAATTTAAGGTACTCATTGTTGTCAGTGTATGACGACATTCGATAAAGAACCCCAAAACTACCACTCCTATCCCATGTAACTAAATTAAGCTTGAAACAAGCAAAGGGAGCCTTTACATCGGTTCTAAGACTGCGGGAATAAATGCACGACAGAGAGAAAAACATGACTTCTCCTACGAAAGCTAGTGAAGGACAGAACAGATGAGACGGGTCATGGGCCATGGGCCTGAACTCTTCTTGTGTGACCACCAGCCTCCAAATCGTTTGTCCCAATGAGCTGTGCAGAACCAATGCCTCCAGGTGTTTGGATACTGTTATTCATAGCAACAGCTTCCTCTATTATCACAATGTAATATATGCCTTATGGGCCTAATGTGTATGAGTCGAACCTTTATCAGCAAGCAAACCATGTCCTGTTTGTTTTTTCACCCCGGAGCTATTGTGACCGGATATAACCTACTGTGCTCATCTTCTGATATCATTCATTCCTAAAAAAAAAAAAAAAAAAAAAAAAAAAAAAAAAAAAAAAAAAAAAAAAAAAAAGGAACAAGAAAAGAAAAAAAATCGCATATACCCAGACTGACCTCCCCATTCATCATCCACCTATTTTTGTCTGTTCTCTCCCTCCTCCCTCTCCCTTTCCCACCAAATATCCCATACACATACTTCATTCCACACATACCCACTCGCTTAAAAGAAAGTGTCCAGAAACGGCTGCATTTGCATCAACTTTTTCTTTCACATTGTTCTTTGCATTCTTACTGGGTAGAAATGCATGCCAGGGATTCAGTCCATCCAAAAGTATCGGACGATTGGTCTGAATGTGGGTGGAAGCTAATGAATGATGAGAACATGTGGTGGTAGTGGTGGGAAGGGGTATCTATGTCGAAGCTGATGAAAGATGGGGAAATTTTGTGGGGGAAGGGGGGTATCTATCGTGCATTCACCCATAGACAAAAAAAAAAAACAACAACAAAAAACAAAAAAAACAATTGGTGGGGGAAGGGGGCATCTATCGTGCATTCACCCATAGAGACAAAAAAAAAAAAACAACAAAAAACAAAAAAAAAAAAAAAAAAACAGAGAGAGAGGGAGAGAGAGAGAGAGGGAGGGAGGGAGAGAGAGATCTTGTGCCACGGTGCATCGGCACTCGATGACGTAATACTTTTCTTTTACAGGTTTGTTGTTGTTAATCAGTAGTTTTCGTGCACGCAAACTTAACCGCATTTCCAGCTTATCCTGAGGCCACAGTGATTACGTCAAAGAATCCATGTTTGGGGGACATTAATACAAACACGGTTGAGTTTTTCCATAGGATAGGCCCTGGCCATGACTTGTAGTTGATTTGACGTAACATGTGCTGTTTTGTTTGATACATGCATACATGCCCACAAGACAGACAGACAGACAGACAGACAGAGACAGAGACAGACAGACAGAGACAGAGACAGGCAGACAGGCAAAGAGAGAGAAGTACGTGTGTGAAGGAGTAAGGACAGAGAGGTACGTGCATGCGTGAGTACTTTTGTTTAGAAATATGCATGTGCGTCTGAATGTGAAACCTCAATAGCGTTGGAGAGAGAGAGAGAGAGAGAGAGAGAGAGAGAGAGAGAGAGAGAGAGAGAGACGAACGAAAGGATCAGAGAAACTGAAGAAAGTAAAAGAGATCAATGACGGGATGGCTGGTCGGAAAGGGGGGGGGGGGGGGGGGGGGGGGGGGGTGAAGGGGGGGGGGCACTCCACACAAAAAAAAACAGGTCAATTCATCCCAATTCAATTACATTTCTAACCCAGTTTCCATGTGTTTGTAGAAATAACACTGTACCCTCGAATTTAGAAGATGATTGGCAGAACCAGCCGTGATTCATCTTTCCTTTTGTCAACTGATTGATTGATTCGTTCCCATGGATACCACGCTTCGCCCAATTCTTTGTTCTTGTATGCAATTACCAGCATTCCATTTCTGCAGCTCTAAACATGTTGATAACCACGTTTCACCCAACGACTGGGAAACTGTTCACATAATTTTACAGTTTCCTGTCGACTTTATCATAATTGTTTTCCATTAGTTCTGTAGTATATTTTTCATTTTGCAACATTGTTTTTTTTCTTGTGCGCACCTCTCTCGTCAAATATATTTAGGTTTTGTACTTTTCTGTCTGTGCACTCATGTATCGAGGACAGCGTTTATCTGGTGTAAGCACACACACACACACACGCGCGCGCGCGCGCGCACGCGCGCTCAGATTATGCTACCTCTCCCTGCCCAGAGGACATTTCTATTTTGGGTGTACGGGAAAGGCTGAACATTATTTGAAACGATTTCGTTTTATGACATCTTTCACTCGAAGACATCAGTTATCATGTTTGTACTGAATGTCAAACAGACAGAAGAAAGCTGGATTAGATTGTTTAAAGTTCATTTTTGTTATCGTATTTATTTCGTGTATTCATGAATATTGTGAGGCCACGTGATTCGCTGAAGTCAACCAATGTCCTTCGAATTGGTAGCAGGAGCTGTCGGCTTTCATCTGTTGGTGGTGCATTTTTTTTTTTTACCCTGTGGATATACATTTTTCCCATAAAACGAGGAATAACGGAGTCTGCATCCGATTACTCTATCGTTTTGTGGTTTGGAGAGAAACAAGATGGACGTGTACACTGAACAGTGCACTGGATGAACGGAGATTAGGTGAAGCACTGATTTACATATCTGACTTCTCTCAATTTTTCAGTCTTTGAAAAAAAGACCCTCCCCTTTCAAATTGTACAGGCAAGTACGATTTCATTGTAAGATATACCCCTCGACATTTGCTCAGAACACACACACACACACACACACACACACAACACACACACACACACACACATACACAAAACGCACACACGCACATTCACAGAGGCAAACGCATATTGCACAGCCTGCTTCAGTTCAACACTGTATCCGACTGTGACAAGAATCGGAATGTGCACAATGGTTTCTTCTCTCATTGTTTACAGCATTCATATTATGTAAATGTATTCATGTCTTTTAGTCATGTTTCAAACATGGTCTTAAGCGAATTTGGAGAGGTATAGGCACTTGACATATGTACTCTAAGGAAAACATTTACTTCTTTAAACACACTTGCCATTTGTTGTGCAAAATCACCAACAATTTACATTCTCCCAAACGCCCTCTTCAAACACAAAGTACAACTTCCCTGAAGTTTTCAATTTCATTTTTTAACTACGCCGAGACAGGGAAATCTTCATCGGTGTATTTTTGCTTCAGACCTCTATTTATAAGCGAGGTGAAATACCAGCTGACATGACTTGGACTAAACCAGGACGCACTCTGTTTGCTTTCCTAACGAGGTGAGAGTTGGGGGGGGGGGGGGGGGGGGGGAGGGAAGATGTGCACATGCGGGGTTATATGGGATGGAGGGGCAGAGGGGGCAGGAGGGTGGGTGGGAAGGGAGTGGAGAGCGGAAGTTTGAGCTTCAGAATTGGGTAATCGAAGCCTCCGAAGCCTCAAATACTTAACCAACCAGCGTGGCGGAGAAGCGTTCACTTCATTTGTCTAGGATGTGAGAGTCGCTAAACAAAAACAAAACAAAAATTCCGACGCATCTTCTTTCTGACCAAAGGATGTTACTACTGTTTGTTGGAGGAGTGAGAGTGGGGGTGGGGGGTTAACAGCTGAACACTATAAGAAAAGATTTCCTTTTTCATCTCTCGGCCTTAGCGATAACATTTACCTTCTTTGGTGTCAAAGATGAGACTCGTTTCAAAGGGAAAGAAGTTGAATTCAGACAGTAGATTGTATGAACTTCGTTTTCGTCTTTCATCTGTCTTTTTGTTTAGAAATATCAAGATTTCTGGCAGGTGTCGTGATTCAACAAATTCTGGAAACTGTCTTGCTTGATTGGTGGGAACAGTGGTCGGCATTCACGTTTACTGATTGGTGGTGAGTCACACGCAGATCAACCCAGTCACATCTACATGGAGACTGTCCAGATTGGCTTAAATCGGAGGGGTGGGAGGGGTGGGGGGGGGGGGGGTATCATCCCTTAACTTACGAGGACAGAAGTTCAAACAGACCAGTGAAGCAAGCTACGCCACCAGACTGCAGACATCCATAATTTTCAGACGATATTACCAATGACAATCCAAAATTCCGTTTCAGTAAAACGATCGGGAGAGAGAGAGAGAGAGAGAGAGAGAGAGAGGAGGGCGGGGGGTAGCGAGGAAGACAGCGATCTGTATCATACTGTCTCGTGTTGACTTCACTGTAACATCAGACTTCTCCAGCTGTGTGACATTCGGGATGCATTCCGCGGGAAACACGCGGCGCTTTTGTACAACGCCATTCATACGTTTTCTTTCCTTTGATACGTCTACATGTGGTATTGTTTGCGTATCCAAGGTAATCTTTCTACAGCATTTGGCAAGAACACACACACACACACACACACACACACACCGAGCAGCAATTCCCCCTCTTCGCTTGTTTACGCCACTGGGTCTACTACATGCTCTCAGTTAGCGAATACGACACCTCGGTTTTAATCGTCCGAAAGACTAGCACTCCGGTCAAGCTTTAGTCGGGAGAAGGGAGGGATGTGACTAAATCAGCTCTTCCGCATCCATTCCCCAACCAGCTGCCAGGGGAGGGAAGAAGGTGAAGGCGACAAGCGGAACAAAGAGAGGAAGAAGGGATGCGGGGGGAAGGGGATGGGGGAGAGGGGAAAGGAGTGGTCCGATATTAATTGTGTTTTGTGGGCAATTTCTCCCTTCATCCCACACGGTGATCAGCCGGCCCTTCGGGGCAAACGCCCATTCTGCCTCACCCTGATTACCGGCAATGACTGAGCAGATCGCGTTTATTTGAGATGATGACTAGCTGAGAGAGAGAGAGAGAGAGAGAGAGAGAGAGAGAGAGAGAGAGAGAGAGAGAGAGAGGAGGAGGAGAGAGGGAGGGAGGGGAGGGAGGGAGTTGGGAAGGGAGAAACATAAGAAAGGAGAGAGGGAGGAATGGAAGGGGAGGGACAGAAAGACAGGGGGGGAAAAAAAAAAAAAATACAAGAGCGAGTGTGAAAGAAGGGGAGGGGGAGACAAGGAGGGGGGGCAGATGGAAAGAAGATGGAGAGGGCAGGAATGGAGAAAAAAAACATGAGTGAATGAGTGAGTGAGTGAATGAAAGAGAGACAGACAGACAGACAGAGACTGAGACAGAGGGTGTGAGTGAGGGAAGCGAGGTATGGTGATAAGGTTAACTCGCATGCTTCTTTCCACCCGGCCTGTACGGAAATTATGTATCTAACACAGAGAGAGAGAGAGAGAGAGAGAGAGAGAGAGAGAGAGAGAGACAGAGACAGAGACAGAGAGAGAGATTTGTGGAACCAGCATGACTGATTAGTTGTCATCTATTCATACATCTGTAATTGATCATCTCTATATCTGCTGGATGATCATGATCCATCTCCCTTGACCCAAGTCTGAACAGGGTCAAAAAGGGCTTGACCTTTCACCTGCCTACAGCCTACTATTGACTGGCAGTCACTTCAGATCCAGCAGAATTCATTCGTACAGCCAGCCCTCATCTCTTCACTAAACTAGTGAAGGCCATAAGAAGTGGCTGAAAATATATCTAAATATATCACGTTTAGTCCGGAATCAGTTAACTTCCATTCATCCAGAGACAGAGAGAGAGAGAGAGAGAGAGAGAGAGAGAGAGAGAGAGAGAGAGAGAGAGAGAGAGAACATGGACGGGTGCTGAAGAAACTGGAACTTGCATATACATGAGAAAAAAAGACTTGTTGATTACGATCCTGGTTATGATAATCAATACAGTATTTCTTCCATTCCTAAACCCCCATATATTCCAAACATTCCCATTTTAATGAACCATGCGATGACATTGATTCGTTTTTGTACAGTCTCGAGACTCATGCCACTTCTTGTGCATGGCCCAGGGTAAAACTGCCTTTACGTGACATTCCCTTTTTTGTGACAGTGCATTGTCTTGACACCATATCCATTCCCTTGAACAGCGAATCACTCAGGACGATTTGAAAGGAGTACCACTGAGAAAAAAAAATTCGTTCCGCTTATTTTCTTGACCAGTGGATTGACCTTTCGGGAATCACTCATGATTTTGAAAGTTTACGTCTTTTTCTTTTTTTTTTTTTTTTTTTTTGCGAGCTAATTTGACCACATGTTTCGAGGGGGTATTCCTTTTTCTTCGTGCTCGCACACTACGGAAGTCATCTGCAAATTTGC
Organism: Conus betulinus; assembly: GCA_016801955.1. Lineage (NCBI taxonomy): Eukaryota > Metazoa > Mollusca > Gastropoda > Neogastropoda > Conidae > Conus > Conus betulinus. The sequence goes on from JADBJO010000111.1 coordinate 774,339, forward strand.
GGATTTGTACAAGACTGCATATTTTTGGGAAAAGATTTGCACGGAAGCCGTAATTGGAACTTTTTGAAATGTCAGCTCATTTTCTTCCCCGCATCAGCATGAAAGTGAATTGTTAGGAAATGACCGTGCAAGTCAATCGCGGTTTAAATCGAAGTCCCTTTGCTAACTGTCCCTGAGATCAGTTTCAAAAGTCCTGCCCACGAGATAGCCAGTAAAATCCCCGTGTGCATCTGCAATCCGTAGAATGTGTGGTCGTGGTGCAAAGAGGAATGCCAGAAGTCGAATATACTATCGTGTTGGACTAGTGGTTGATATATCCGTAAACGTGAAGAGTATCCTCACGCGCAAGTCCACCACGCTAATGTGGCGAAAGAGAACACTGACCATGTCCATGTACTCGAAAATAAAGTATCTGGACTCCATATGGAAGAGTCTGTAAAAGTTATACAGATACATAAATAAGAGTTACAGGATACACTTATTAAACATTTTTTTGCCAGGTATGATCACCATACTAGTACTACTCAACAATGCCACATGTTCAATGGCCATGCTAAATCATCTCTCTTTTTAAAAAAATTTTAAAACTTATCTGTTTCCACACCTAGGTTTTGTGGTAAGATATCTGTATGTGTTCTTGAATTTCTGACTCACTAATCTCATTTGATTACTGCACCTGGTATGTCGTCCACGAATGGTGAAAATGACTGGTCTTTTTTTGTCACCCACAAGCTATGGTCACAACTCAAAGGTAACAAAAACGCAGGTAAAAACATACATCTCCTCTGCATATATTTAGACTCTGTACATACTGGGGATACTCAGAATAGTATAAGAAACAAAATGCTTTAAATCTACATTTTAAACTATTCTGAGGGTTAAATAAAAATTCGTGCTCCAATTAGTATAAAATATGGACAAATTAGAGTTCATCTTTCCAATATGTTCTTCTACATAAAAACAAACAAAACAAACATTTTCAGTTGTCTCCGAGACAGATTTGGTATGCATTTTTCTACTTTGTATTTGTAAATGTAGCTTTAGCAAACTCAAAGATCAATTTGAAAAGTGCTATAAATAGTTGCATTTTCATCCTACCAAAAAAAAAACAAAAAAAAAAAAACTTTATCTCTTGAAATTATTATGTGTCAAGGCGTTGCACACTTTTAATGAAATGACTGTTCCAGAGACAAAACAAAACAAATCTGAATGTGCAGAATTCCACAGTACATAGTCAACAGTTATAAACGTACACGCTGTGGTAGACGTCACGCCCATTACGGTTAATACATTTGTGGCTAGAATTACATGAATAAACCTCAGCCGCAGCCATTTGAATTTCACGTCTCTGTTTTTATGTACTTTTAGAAAAGATTTTGTCCCATGGTATTTCAATATTCAATTTGTCGGACCATTTTGAACAACAATTTTCAAATACAATGTTCATCATGAGTTTTAACAGTGATTATTATTTGCGTCCAACTTTCTGTGACAATTAACCCCTTTTTAATGAAAACCGCTCTTAACACATTTAAGCCAAGTGTCCATTCTTAGCCCATCTAAGCTCTGCGTCGCATAATGATATGGAACTCTCAATGCCTTTGTTTCCATTATTTTGTGCTGTTTGACTTTTGCATTAAGTCACTCTGACCACACAAACAAAAACTTACTTTAGAACGGTATATATATATATATATATGTGTGTGTGTGTGTGTGTGTGTGTGTGTGTGTGTGTGATCAACCATATACTATAGATATATATACTATATATATATATATAATATATATATATACCAAATCCACTGTCCTTGCGATGTAGTATGTAGATTACAAATGATACATCCGCATGCATTCTCTTCGTGAACAAAACAAAACAAAAACAAAAAAAACTCCAGGCGTGAAACTGGGAGATGATTTTCAACGGAGGGAGAAACTCTGAATCGCTTGGGTTCTGTGACGCCATGGTCTTCCGTGCCTTGTTAACTAGCCGACTTTCAGTTCCCAGGTATACTCGGCAGCCCCCTTTCCCGCTGAAAAAGGATCGTTTGAAGTGTTCTCTGTTTGGTCAAGGGAAGTAACTTTCTTCACTGTGATGGTCATCAAGGGCAGTTTTGACCGCCATAGTTTGCCTACTGATTCGTAAGTAAACATTTGACGCAAAGGGTGCACCTTCACGTTATCTTTCTAACTTAAGCACTTTTGCACAAAGACCAGGCTAAAAACCGATTTCGAGCCTATTCAGGTGTTCCAAGCTATTTTTCAGCAAAACAACTGACAGACCTATGAGTAGAGGACGGTGAAATGCCAAAGGATCATCATTCAGAGTTAATCATTTTTGGTGCACGGGACAAAAAAAACTACTGAACATAATTGAAAGATTTCTGTCATTAGTTCATGCCTCAAATCAGCGAAGGTTTTTCAACGTAAAGAAGATAAACTTGATAAATTACAAATGGCTTTGTTTCTTTTTTGCATTCAGTCCGGTGTTTTTTTTTCCCTATGTAATCAGCTAGGCACGGGCTTCGTCTTCTTTCCACGGGAAGTGGAAACCTCGGGAAGGCTTATGGCTACAGATTAAATTTACAGCGATCTCTGCTTAGAAAAACGTTGGGAAGAAGCCTGCAGATCGGCACGAGGCTTATCAATGAAAACAAGATCTCTGCAAACACTTGACGCAGAGAAAGCTGGAACTTAAAAACTGTACCACTTTGAAGTTGGATCTAAAAATATGTTTGTAGTGCTTGCAAATATGCGAAATGTCTTTGGTTATATTGCCCATGCCGCATTATCCATTAGAGTCATTCTTTTTCAGGAGAAAACAGAAGATAGAAAACATTTAAGCACAATGACCCATAATAAGCAAACTGCTAAACCAGTTAACACGAAATATAATTGTTATACCATGTCCCCAAGAATTCGCTGTTTCCATACCCACAACCAGTGAAATATCAGCTATCATTGTTGGAATGACGCAGAGCCCAACTGGAAAGGCGCCACCACCAAAAACTGCTGCAAGATCATGCAGTCCAGCTCATCGCGTTTCCTGACGGAGACGATATGCGCGCAGGCAAGCGCGTGCTGCGCATGGCTTCCGCACGCACACACACACCCGCACAGCAGGACTTTCACACACTTTCTTCACGTCACACCTTTTCCCAGTGTTAGCAGGATCTTGTGTATGCGCAAATGTGCACCTTCGGTTATCTTTCGCACGAATGCTTTAATCGTGTCCATATTTGCGCGCAACACAACGTGCGTGAGTGTGGTGTGGTGTGAATTCAATGAAAATGTGAATGTGTTGTAAGTTGTGTGTGTGTGTGTGTGTGTGTGTGTTTTTGCATTCAGTCCGGTGTTTTTTCCCTTGTGCTTCGTCTTGTCACGGGAAGTAGGGGAAGGCTTAATGGTACAGATTAAATTTACAGCGTACCGCCTGCAGTCACTCCACTTTGAAACTCACAATATTTTGTCAGCTTGCCATCAGCGAAATGTCTTTGGTTATATTCATAGCATTATCCATTAGAGTTTTTCTTTTTCATTTTACAGAACAATGACCCATAATAAGCTAAACTACCACACGAAATATAAGTTGTTAGACATGTGCCAAGAATTCTCTCTTCCAGACCCACAACCAGTGAAATATCAGCTATCAGTTGGATGACGCTAACACTGGAAAAAAAAAAAAACAAGATCATAGTGCGGCGTTTCCTGACGGAGACGATATGCGCGCACGCGCGCGTGCGCGCGCACGCACGCACACACACACACACACACACACACACACACACACAGGGACAACCTATGTGTAGCAGGCTTTGTGTATGCTCGTGCGCGTGCGCGTGTGTGTATGCGCATCACGCGTGCGTGTGTGGTGTGGTGTGGTGTGGCGTGATGTGTGTGTGTGTGTGTGTGTGTGTGTGTGTGTGTGTGTGTGTGTGTGTGTGTGTGTGTGTGTGTGTGTGTGTGTGTGTACTCTAACCGAGTTGGGGAGAGATAGAGAAAGACAGACAGTCAGACAGACAGAAGACAAACGGGAGGACGGACGGACAAGCACAGACAGACAGAGAGACAGCGAGGTATAACTGGGAACACCGTATATACAGAGATGAGCGAGGTGAGGGGAGCGACGGGGGATTATCTGATTTATGTTTCATCATTGGTATAACTGGGAACACCGTATATATCGAGACTACAGAGAGCGAGAGAGAGAGAGAGAGAGAGAGAGAGAGAGAGAGAGAGAGAGAGAGAGAGAGAGGGAGATGAACGACTAACACAGGAATGCATCCCGTTTTCATTTGGCAAACGAAAAAAAAAAAAATCGCGTGTAGCGTGGACATTACTTTTATCTCCTTGGAGAACTCGTTCCAACTTTTAACATTTCCAAGCGGCCATAATGCTGCCGAGTGCTCCACGACTCCGCTCCGACAGACGCAATAACCCGTCTGGCTGGAATCGTTTCTAGGTTCTGCAAAAGGCCAACAATGGCCCTCCCCCTGCACCCTCAAACACAATCGGCAAGACCATGTCTTGCGCACGGGGTGCAGGCTGCTTTATCATTATTGCTAGTACTGATGTCACTGCCGCCGTTGTTGTTTGGACATATTATCCATGTAAGCACCGAGCGACCCCACAACAGAATCTTAACAGTGCTGCAATCGCATATAAAGAACATATAAACCAACGATGTTCTAAAATCATTGGTACACATGTTGTTCTTCAGGCTTTGAACTGCACATTTCAGTGTTACTGAGACTACTTTTACCGCGGTTTTTCATGCCTGTTTACATCGACATCCACTGACAGAAAAATCACCAAGTTATTGTGATAACAGTCTAGTTACCATTACGACTGTAACGAGATCAATTCATGTTGTTCATAGGCCAGCCGAGTGCAGGGGGCCATACCAGGGTCGGTAACAAGTTCAGCAATTAACCGTGTTATGACAGGAAATAAGTGCAGGTCTGATTGTTTCTTAGTAACTGCTTATGTATCCGTTAAATAGTGTGTCGTGGTAACAGTAAGTGATACAGTGTGTGTGTGTGTGTGTGTGTGTGTGTGTGTGTGTGTGTGTGTGTGTGTGTGAATCCTGAGGAATTCGTTGTGGCAAAAGTCTGTATTTTTTTTTATGTAACTTATCTCTGTAAGAAAACGCCATACATTTGTTTAAATATTTACCCTTTTTCGGGTATGTATGCGATGCGCTATCGATCAGAAGTTTACCCATATGAAAAGTGTGTGTGTGTTTGTGAGCGCGCGCGTGCACGAGTGTGTGCTTGCATATGTACGGTCTTGCATGCGTGCATGTGTATATCTGCATGTGTGTGTGTGTGTGTGTGTGTGTGTGTGTGCGCGCGCGCGCGCGCGCGCGTGCGTGCGTGCATGCGTGCTTGTATGGTAGTTTCTGTGTACGAGGATGTGCGTCCCGGCGTTCGTGCTTGCATGCGTGCGGTTTTGCATGCAGGCGTGAGTATAGGTGCGTGCGTGCGCGCGCGCGTGCTGCGTGCCTGCACGCGCGCCAGTGTGTGTGTGCGTGCGTGCGCACGTGCGGGTGCGCACACGTTCGAGTGTGTGTATATGTGTTCGTGTGCGCACGCACGCACCTGTGCATGTGTATGCGTGTCTGTACGTCCAACCTTACTCAAAAGAATGGGAGACAGCGTCCCACACCCGACCTGATTTGACCAGGTTGGTGTTGGGAATAGGGTGGTAACCATCACATGATCAATCGGACAGAATTTCGGCCCAACCTGATACCTTCAGGTCTCAGAAGTCCGAGCGTTGTCCGATACACGAGGCAGTCATCACTCCCTGGCGGCACTGGTCAGCGGTCAGTGTTCTGACGTCGTTACAGCTCCTGTGCATGATTCGATGGTCATGCTGAATGATCTGACGTCAGTTCAGCTTTGGCCGTTCACTTCGCCTTCTTCCAAAAGATGTTCAGCAAAATACTGGGGGTTTGTCAGACGCGAGAGGAAAAGACGACCACCATGGCCTAGCCAGTTCTGGCGCCTGTTGCATTTTGGTGGAAGACAATGGAGTTTGGTTACAGCGTTTTCTTTTATTGTTCATCGTTGGTGATAGTTACACTACTTTATGTCTAGGATCGTTCTAGCGGAAAGCATCAAACTCCTTTCCTTGGACAGCCTCAAGTGCCATGCTTCGTAACCGTTCATTAGGGTTGACGGGTTGTAAAATTTCAGTTTGGTCTTCAGAAAAAAGTTCTTGGATGACCAGATTTTGTTGAGTTGGTTAAACCCTTTCAAGGCTGTTTCTATTCTACAGTTCAGATGATGGGTCATTTCACATGGTTGTTGGTGGATCTTCACCGTGGTTGTTGATAGATCTTCATCATGGGTGTTGATGGATCTTCACCATGGTTGTTGGTGGATCTTCACCATGGTTGATAATAGATCTTCACCATGGTTGTTGGTGGATCTTCATCATGGGTGTTGATGGATCTTCACCATGGTTGTTGGTGGATCTTCACCATGGTTGATAATAGATCTTCACCATGGTGGTGGTGGATCTTCACCGTGGTTGTTGATAGATCTTCATCATGGTTGTTGATGGATCTTCACCATGGTTGTTGACGGACCATCACCATGGTTGTTGGTGGATCTTCACCATGGTTGTTGATAGATCTTCATCATGGTTGTTGACGGATCTTCACCATGGTTGTTGATGGATCTTCACCATGGTTGTTGATAGATCTTCACCATGGTTGTTGATAGATCTTCACCATGGTTGTTGGTGGATCTTCACCATGGTTGTTGATGGATCTTCACCATGGTTGATAGATCTTCACCATGGTTGTTGGTGGATCTTCACCATGGTTGTTGATGGATCATCACCATGGTTGTTGATGGATCTTCACCGTGGTTGTTGACGCATCATCACCATGGTTGTTGGTGGATCTTCACCATGGTTGTTGGCGGATCATCACCATGGTTGTTGACGGATCTTCACCATGGTTGTTGACGGATCATCACCATGGTTGTTGACGGATCATCACCATGGGTGTTGTTGATGGATCTTCACCGTGGTTGATAGATCTTCACCATGGTTGTTGACGGATCTTCACCATGGTTGTTGATGGATCTTCACCCGGTTGTTGACAGATCTTCACCATGGTTGTTGACAGATCGTCATCATGTTGCTGCGGTATCATCCGTTTGGTCAGAGATTCAACAACTTATGTCCTTCAAACCCGTCGATGGCTTTGCAGGGAGTTACTTTTTTTCTGACCCAGTCCACTGCAACGGTGAAAAGGGTCGGTGAAAGACTGCAGCCCTGACACACACCTAATCAGCACGTGGCAGGAGCCGCCGAAGCTGTCCTCAGATTTTACACAGCACCAGAATACAATGGCCTTGACAATTATGACGGGAATACTATTGTAAAGAAGTATTCTCCACAAGGAGAGTCTGGAGATATTGTCGAAAGCCCTTCTGAAATAGCCAATTGTGAGAGGAAGATGGTAGTATTAAGTCTTCTTGATATGATGTCGGAGAGAATGAACATTTGCTCCGTGCATGGTCACTGAGGTCTTAAGTATACTTACTCCTCGAACACTTTGCCATCGACGACATCTCTCATCCCGTTTAGGATCGTCTAGCAATTTAGTCGGTACTTGTCACAGTCAGCGATTTTTTTTCTGTTGGTTACTGCTGACTGCACTGTCCTGTGGTAGGAGTCACGTGGTATCTCTCCAGTGTTCCATGCAAGG
>JADBJO010000111.1:794561-809561 GCA_016801955.1 Conus betulinus
TTGTAAAGCCATTGTCATAATGACGGCGAGGAATTGTTTACTTGCGCTAACCCCCCCCCCCCCCCCCCCCCCCCCCCCCCCCCCCCCCAGCTTAATTGTTGTTCCGCGTCTGAAACCAAAGGTCAGCCTTTTTTTTAAGGTTCCCGGCTCCTGACACATCAAACACAAAGAAGGAATGCGTCTTTGCTGCTGCCGGTCTACAACTTTAAGAAAGAAAAAAAAAAAAAAGAAAGAATAAGAAAAGAAAGCAGAGGGGTAGGTGTGGGGGTGGGGGAAGACGGGATGTACCCTATCTCTGGTGCATCAGCTGTGTTCTGGCGGAACTGGAAACTGTGTTGCATTCACACACGATGATGGAGGACTTGCTGGGAGGACGGGGAGCGGGGAAGAAAGGGAGAGGGAGACCGAAGGAGCGAGGCAGACGAGTTTAATGGGCGTGCGGGTGGGATTACAAAGACCTTATACCTTACCTGAGCAGTTACATCATGCCTAGTAGCCTACTTAGCCACTGATGGGGTTTGGGGAGTGGAAGGTGAGGATCGCAAGGAAGAAGTGAAGTGGGGAATGAGGGGGGGTGGGGGTGGGGGTGGAGGAGGGCCACAGAAATGTGTTACGGTACACTCTGTGTAGGAGGGGAAAGGGTTGTGGTGAACCACAGGTTATCGGCGGTTCAGATTCCATTGTCCAGTGGAGTGTTCCTGCCCACTGAGGCAAGGTGGGGGGAGAGGGTTTATATGCTGTTGACTTCGACACGAGTTTAAACGCCACCATCCCACGTTCCATCCCCCCCCCCTCCCCATGTCTCTCTCTCTCTCTCTCTCTCTCTCTCTCTCTCTCTCTCCCCTCCCTCTCTCTCTCTCTCTCTCTTCCAACAACACCCCTCTCTCCCCCCAGTGAAGGAAGGATGGGAGAGGAGTTATGTTCTCTTGACGTCCAAACAGGAGTTTAACACCATGACCCTACCTCCAATCCATCCCACATGTGTGTGTGTGTGTGTGTGTGTGTGTGTGTGTGTGTGTGTGTGTGTGTGTGTGTGTGTGTGTGTGTGCGTGCGTGCGTGCGTGCGTGTGTTCGTTCGTTCTTCTCTTTAACGTCTTTTCACAATGGTGTGATATTAGACGAAACGTGCGTGTGTGTGTCCATATGTATGTGTCACTTCACACTATGAGAATAGGGTAAATGAAAACATTACTGGTTCGCGCTCAAGATACGGCAAAATTGTGATGCTCTGTCTGTCTGTCTGTCTGTCTGTCTCTGTCTCTGTCTCTGTCTCTCTCTCTCGTGTGTGTGGGTGGGGGGGGGGAGGAGGAGTAACTCCTCAGTAAATGCTTAACTGTTCTTGATGACGTCATTTTGGTGTATGAGCAAGAAAGATAAACATGTGGTCTCTGACGGAATCGATACCCCTGTCTCAATTCTACCTTGCAAGATGTAACTGTCTTCCACCCATTCGCGTTATTCAGCAAGTTAATGATCATGCAAAATGATTTGCCCTTCTCACATCATACCGAGGGCAGATATTGCTTTGTGGACTCAGGTACAAGAAGTATAAGTCGACGACTCCCTCATTACACTGATTGCCGCGTACAATCACTATCAACATGACTAGTCACAGTCCTTCGTTTTATGCAGTCATTTGTATGAAACGTAACTGGCATGCCCCCCCCCCCCCCCCCCCTTTTTTTTTTTTCTGCCAGTAAACAATACAGTGTTACTTTCCAGGCCTGACCTTATTGCAGTCTTCCAGTGCAGAAAACTGTATAGCACCGACTGGATTGCTGGTGCACTTTCTCGAATGACGACAGACAAAAGGAAAAAAAGGAAGGAGGAATAAGAAAAAGGAAACAACAGAGAGAGAGAGAGAGAGAGAGAGAGAGAGAGAGAGAGAGACAGAGAGAGAGAGAGAGAGAGAGAGAGAGAGAGAGAGAGAGAGAGAGAGAGAGAGAGAGAGAAGAGAGAGTGGAAAGAGGAGGAGGGGAGACAAACAGCAAAGGAAGAACTGTAGATGGCGCTGAGCCATGATGATGGCCATCTTGGAAGAAAAGATCCCGAATTTCGTGCAAACAATTTCTGCTATTATGATAAAGTAATTCGATAAATCAGTAACAGTGGTCCTGCCTTTTCACAAACTTGAAAGGGCGATACATAACCTATACGAATAAACACAGCTGAATGCCTGTAATTTTCTGTTTGTTTTTAATGAAAACCACAATATGGTTGATGGCGAGCATGCGTGTGCACGTGTGTGTGTGTGTGTGTGTGTGTGTGTGTGTGTGTGTGTGTGTGCGCGCGCGCGTGTGCGCGCGCGCGCGTGTGTGTGTGTGTGTGTGTGAAAAGCGTGCGTGCGCGAGCGTGCGTGCGTGCGTACGTGCATGCATGCATGCCTGTTTGTGTGTGTTCGACGATGTTTCGAAAGCTATTTAGTAGGAGACCAACCAACACAATTTACACACGGGTAAAACGACCATAAAACAAGGCGAAAGAAGACTCAGTAAATTGATTTTTTTTTTTCACAGCAGAAATTTAAAGGTCTTTAGCAATGTTTCTGCATTTCCCCACAGTCGCAGCCCTCTGTCTCCTTCCCCTACCCTGTCCCTTTTTTTTTTTCTTGTTCTATTTTTCTTTTTAAACGTCACCGACATTATCCTCACCGTTTGTGCAAGTTCGCCGGATCAGCGTCACTGGGGACAAAAGACATTTTGCCGTTGCAGCCCTAATTTTTGCCAGATCCGATTTCTCAAACTGAAAAAAATCATTTGGACGTTCGAAACATATCCTATTTGTTGAACCATGTCTCACTAACCTCGCACGTTCTAAATACTGTGTCTGTTTTTTTGTTTTGTTGTGTTTTGTTTTGATTTTTGTTTTGTTTGTTTTGTTTTTGTTTGTTTTTTTTCTATATTTCTGTCTCTCTTTGCGAGTCTCTATATCGCCATCTCCTACAGCATATCATTTGGGCAATGATGAGAGTGAGGGCGCGCGGCAGATGGGGGACGACTGACTATTTACCCTATAGTTCAGAATCCTGAACCCTTCCCTTGCACTGCAATGTGGTGAAGTCAAGAAGAGCGACACGCACAGATATATCCTTCATAATTCGCTATAGATGTAACTTGCAGTTTCACACACACACACACACACACACACACACACACACACAAATGCACTGTGATGGTAAACATCTCTTGCGCTCTAAATCACGGCAGGAGAGAAAGGATACAGTTTTGACTTGAAGTTGTGGAACATGTGCTTGCCTGTCCATATCCCTTTGGGAGAGTCCATGTGTTCATTGTCTTCTTTTGGTCAGTAGTGTGTTGTTCGCAAAGTTTCAGGGGTATATGCATGCATGCTTTGTTCGCGAAAGACACTGCAACAGCTAAGCTCCACTCTTTTTTTGTTCTTATTCTTCTAATGTATCCGGAGGTAACGATCGGAAAAGCTGCATACTGACAAGTCATTAACGCGCGTAATTTCTGACGAGCGCATCCCTCGTTGTTTTATGTAGCCCTGCAGCAGCACCATGGCCTTGTTCACAATGTCAACTGTTCTGGTGTGTCGGGTGATGGTCAAACTCAAATGAACAGAGGAATGAAGGGCAAAAGGAAACACAACAAGAGAGGTAACATGCCTGTAATGACTGGAATTTGATTAACGAGGCTGATTAACGAAACACCACGAGAAGATGGCAGGCAAAACCCGTCTTACGTCTATGCCAGCAAACGATATGTGTAAAAGGTGAGTGGGACGAACAGCGAGCAACAGAAGCATGCAGACCTTTTCTTTTACGCCATCAAAATCTAATCATCTTGCCGACATTACACGAATCTGACCGATTTCACAGATCAGGTTGTTGTCTTGGGTCTCTCACTTATCACACTGTCACGCATACATGGCGTGACAAAAAAATCATAAAGTGATGCATGTTTGAACTTGGAGTTCTTTGGCTCACAGTGACGACGACCCCCCTCCCCCCGTCCCTCATTCCATCTCATGAAACCTGGCTGCCTCTTCTGTTCCTGTCCGGTGATCAGCATCAAGCTGCTAAGAAACATGCTTTCTTCAGTGATGGTGAGGAGAAAAAAAAAAGCTCACCAACACGTTCACATTTTAACCTAGAGTTACAATGCTAACATAGCGATATACAGCCGACGAGTACTGAGCTCCTACTCAGCACTGGTCAGCACATTGAAAGAGCAGACTCAATTCTGAGAATAAGTGTAACTATCCACCCGGCTCGTCAACGATGCGTGCACTCCCGCCCCTCTCCCATCCTGTCTCACTCCCCCTCGCTTTGCTGAACAGCTCTCCGTCCCACCACCCACCTACGATCCCCCCTTTTTTTTTCTGTTTGGCGTTACTTTCTGTTTGGCGATAAGTAACTGATTGTTACCACAGATAAAGACAGCTGCGTATTCAGTGTCATGTCCATGAATAGCTTTGCTCTCTATGGCTGTTATGAAACGAACACCTGCAGCAGGGTGACTCAAATCTTTCTTGCGAAATCTTGATTTGTCCTTTGCTTATCCCCCCTTCCCGCGATGCCCCCCCCCCCCCCCCCCCCCCCATCCATCACACACACACACACACACACACACACACACACACGCACACACCTTCATCCTCCGCCTCATGACCTTCACTCCCTAGCTACTCCTGCTTAAACACCCATCCCAGCGCAATACTGCTATCTTCCTCTTATCGTTTCTTATCCCCACACATCTCACAAACCACGTTCGAACGCCCATCTGCACCCACATTTGCCTTTCTAGCTTTAATGTCCTTGGCTGAAGGTCATCTACGCACCTTTACCAAAAGTGCATCAACACACACACACACACACACACACACACACACACGCCACTCTCACTCATGGTCAACCGAAAGAGTCTCGGCAATTAAGACTATGTGAATATGTAGACTCGCTCAAAGACCACAGTTTGAAAAGTCAAGTCATCACCGTGACTTTCTGATCTGCAGCATTATTTAATCAACCAGTGCTATTTGCATCTAACAGTTTATAAAGCTAAAGAAATATTCATAAAATTTTCGATCAAAAACTAGACTAAGATATGACCATGTTCTTCCTCTAGAACACTTTCATTTCTGTACTCTTTGTCACGTGCCCAATATTAAGTGCATATGCTTGATAAATGTTTACCTTTTTTTTTTTATTATTCATCATTAAAAGCTACTTTAGGCTCTACCTCAAGGGGATGGTCAGTAATAAAATAAGTGTCCCCACTGTTAAAAAGCTCAAAATGTAGACTGAGGTAAAACTATGTGAAAAGTGTTTGTTTCCACTCTCACACTTCCTGAGAGGGTCAGTGATTCAATTTACAAGTTAGCTTGCCTGGCAGGTTTTAGCAGTATCTAGCAGGGAGTGTACTGCAAGTAGAACATGATTTTTGCTCGACTGCGAAGCAAAGCATGATTTTGGTCCAATTCAAGAAATGCAAGATTTTTGCATGTGATAGGATAACATTGCTCACTTGGCTTTTGTAGGACTAGCTCAGTGTCGGCATAGAGAGAGAGAGAGAGAGAGAGAGAGAGAGAGAGAGAGACTAGCCTCAACTGTGCTAGCATTTTATAGGGGCTGTTTTTCAAATGTGCTATGTGTAAATCAAGGCACTGTATTGCCAGTGTAGGCATATCATGGAAAGGAAAAGGGATTTTTCTCATTCGAAGTAGTTTGTCCTCCTAAGTCCCCTAAGTGACAAAATAAAAAAGAATGAATTAGTGTCAGACAGTGGAAGTCTAAATATCGAAGAAAACGAATGAAACAAATAGTGACTGACTGAGGTCTCAGTTAGGTTGGGATGATTTGAGAGTGGAAGACTATTTACTTGTGGACTTGAAGGGCAACGTGCGTTGGTTGTTTGGAAATAGTGTGGTTTAGTTGCCAACTTGAGGAAAGATGTTTTTGTGTAGCCTTATTGGCCTTAGCTCATAAAGTCATTTTAAAGTCTTGTTGTCCATGGTTGAAGCCTGTGGGGCTTGTTATATTGATAAGTGTGTGCTAAGTAATCTTTTCATGAAATGTTTGAAGTTAGGGAGGAGAAGTTGGTGGACGAAATTTCTTAAGAAATAACTGAAAACATTATAAATATTTGTACAAAAAAGGGTTAAAATATAAGATCTCCAAAAGAAAACTGTCTCCTAGCACGAAGGAAGGCTGAATGCGGGAGACCGTGTAAGACTGAGAGTGCAAGTTGGAGTCAAGGAAGTTTTATGTTTGACAGTTGAATTCTCTTTCTTGTGTCTCTGTCTGTGTTACTCCAAGGGTAACTCACCCCCTTGTCACTCTTCTTACCGAATTACACTAGTTGGGTCCAAGAAACGGGTTTAGCGTTCTTGTGCAGCCCAGAACAAATGGACATTACGGGTTACCCAAGGCTTTCGTTCCCACCCAGCAAAAAAGGAAACGGCAGCAGTGACGAGTGTTCGTCATGTTGCAGTCTTGGACACACTTTTTCCCCACATATTTGGAAAAAAAAAAAAACACACGGAAGTTTCTCTGAAGTGTTCAATCCATTTGGGATACAACTGACACTGTCGTGCAGAGCAAGGATAACAAATTAAATAGCATGGTTCTTTCGAAACCCTGTGGTCATTAATAATAATAATAATAAAGATAATAAAGAACTCTGACAGAGTACAACTGACAGCCTGTCAAGCGACACTGAATTCACTATTTGGGAGATCTGCTTCCTCTGTGAAGTATCTGGCGTGACTAAGTTCTGACCTTTCAATGAAGCAGCATGTTGTTCAAACGTAGTATGACACAGTTCCCCCATATGCCACAATGTGAGTCATACCACTTGGTCTCTCCCACGGCGTCAAATGTGTTTCATACTGAGGGAGGCTGTCCCCACGCACTATGAACCAATCATGTAATGCCCGCAGTATGACTCTTCTGGGAAATACTTTAGGGGAGACCCATATCTTAAATATGAATCACAGAAGGGGTTATTTCAGACAAGAAATTATAATTACAACCAGTCGTGTTTGTATGTGGCATACAAAATATGATAACATAAACCATTTAAAGATGAATTACGCAAGTTTGTTTCATCATCACTTTTACTTTCTTTCTTTCTTGTCTTTTCCTTTTTTTTTACCCTTTTTGAAGCTACAAATTCTGATATATATAGGTTTTTTTGTAGTAGTATACCTTTTTTTTTCTTGCTGAAACTGTCTTAAGGACGATTGTTGTGACACCAACTGTTGTTTCTTGTGCAATGCACAGGCTTTCGTGTTCGTGTGGGATTGGGGTGGTGGTGGTAAGCTTACTAGCTGAATGCCTGTTTGCGCATGTCATGTGTTCCACGTGCTGTGCCCGAGGGAAGGCGGAAGGAGATAAAGAGTGGTAGTACATGTCGTTCCACCCCTCTCACCTTTCACACCCCCTTTTTGGGATCTTATCTTACCACCATTTGAATCCACGTCGGGCTGATGAAATCTATAGGCGTCAGAAACGTTGCAGAACGATCTGGGGCAGTTTTCTTGACAAGAGCATAACTGTCAGCCTGTCTTGACGTTATGCCAGAATTAATCATGGTTTTGAAAGACAGCTGCAGGCAAAAAATGTCTTATTGAGCTAATGTGACAAATCTCCAACTAGGCAGCTTAATGTATTTTGGCAAAGTGTGTTCGGGTTAAATTCTAGTCCGTTAGGAAATCCAGAAGATAATCATGGTTTGGCCCAAAATGCCATGAAGGCTGGAATTAAGTGTTTCTATTTGGGGCTGCAAAAAAGGAATATGCGTGTGACGTGTGTATGCAAGTGCGCGTGCGTGCGTGCGCGTGTGTGTCTCTTCAATGTCCCCTAAACTGAATGAAAACAACAACAAAACACTGTGGAACATGTTTGCAAGCTTGCTAATATTCATCACACTGGTATATATGTGTGTGTGTGTGTGTGTGTGTGTGTGTGTGTGTGTGTGTGTGTGTGTGTGTGTGCGTGTGTGTGCGTACGTGCGTGCGCGCGCGCGCGCGCGCGCTTGTGACGTTTTAATAACTTATTTTTAGTTTCGCTTTTTTTTCCCTCCTCGACAGCGTTCGGCAACCCACAACCAGACAAAACATACTTCGCGCATAAACAGCTGAAGAGAAAGAACGTTCCAGTCCAAGCTGCCGCCGCTTGTTGTCTCGACTAACAAGTCACACAGTGGCCACTCTTTCTCCTTGATGACGTCAGTAGAAAGGTACATATCGACCTCTGTACTGTGCCTCAACCGTTCTCCAGCCGATCACAGCTAAAACTTAATCTTATTTGTAATGCAGTCGCGGACGCAATTTCTTTCGCCATTCCCATTTGTCAATCGCACAGACTTGTGTCACCAGACAAATCGGTGAGATTGTCAAAGAACTCGACACAACAAACTGAAAGGTCAACAGCCAGTTAAAGCATTTTTTTTTTTTTAATTTCTCCTTCCAATGGTACTGACGAGTGATGAATGAGTTTACACTGCCACGATATTGATCCTGAGATGAAAACGACTGACTTATGAACGGTTTGAGGTTGAATTCTGCTCCTTTCAACCTGTTGGACCCAGACCGGCGGTCTAGATGGGCAGACCGCAGAACTCTGCAGACATGTTCCACAGACCATCAGCAGTCTGATCCTCCAGGATCCGATCCTTCGCTTGCATGGGACTGCCCGCATGCCAACATGACACGTTTAACATCGTTTAAAGTGGGCAAGATACAGAAAAAGCACCATACAATGGACATAACAGAGCAAAGACAATCTCTGGTTCCCCGTCCTCTACTTGTCAGGTATGGATGAGCTGTCAGGGGCATTAATTCAAACAGCGGAGGCTATTTCCGGGCAAGTGCCAGGACCTGAGTCCTCAACAAACGGACAGCCCTCACCACCTTTTCTCAAGGTGTCGCTGAATCATCCAAGCCACTCGACCACAAGTCAGTCAAAGTCCTTGTAGGGAGGCGAGTGCACAAACGTGACAACGCTCTACATTTGCACGCATGCGCGCGCGCGCGTGTGTGTGTGTGTGTGTGTGTGTGTGTGTGTGTGTGTGTGTGTGTGTGTGAATGTGTGTGGGGAGGGGGCGGGGGAGGAAGTCAAGTCAAACAATAAAAGTGCACTCTGCACTTTCATCACCTGTTTGGCAGTTTGTTAGTCTGCCACTAACCTAAACCATACCTATCTTATCCTTTTTTGTTAGTCTGCCACTAACCTAAACCATACCTATCTCATCCTTTTTGTTAGTCTGTCACTAACCTAAACCATACCGATCTTATCCTTTTTGTTAGTCTGTCACTAACCTAAACCATACCTATCTTATCCTTTTTGTTAGTCTGTCACTAACCTAAACCATACCTATCTTATCCTTTTTGTTAGTCTGTCACTAACTTGAACCATACCTATCTTATCCTTTTTGTTAGTCTGCCACTAACCTAAACCATACCTATCTTATCCTTTTTCTTAGTCTGTCACTAACCTAAACCATACCTATCTTATCCTCTATTCCAAGTTCCAATTCCATCCGAACTGCCGTGCGCTGAACACCCTGCATTGAAAATAGGATATACAAGACCAGAATCCATAAACGAGTGTACGATTTCCTTATACAAAGAATGCACTCTATCAGACTTCAAAGTAGGGAGACTGCTGGCAAAAATCGTTTAAAACAAACCAAAAAAAATATATATACTGCGCCGCCAGACGAAGCAAGTTACGAAAGTTTCGACCCACTAGGTCTTCTTCAAGCAAGACAAATAAGATTCAAGACAATGAAAACGAAGGATAACAGACAGTCACTTCTCTCGTCGATTTGGACGTAAAATTTGGCCTTAGGTGACCGACTAAACTACGGAATGGAACTGAGGTTAATAGGAGACAACACGGGTTAAAATCTTATTAATAGTAATGATAATGATACCATAGTAGTACGATAATATAATGATAATACTAACAATTAAAAACAGTAATTGTAGTAATAGTAATAACGATAACAACAAAAGAAGAGCAAAGTGAAGAATGAGACGGTAGCTTAATAATATGGTTATGGTAGTAGTAGTAGTAGTAGTAGTAGTAGTAGTAGTAGTAATAGTAGTAGTAGTAACAATAACAATAGCAATAAAATATTCATTGGCCCAAAACAGAGTTCAGAGGCTGACAACCTAACAGAGTCAGAACTTACCTTCGGTCACATTCGAAGGACGTCGGTTGTCAACAACACTCGTTCCGTCAAATGACCGCCAACTGAACGTGCAGGTTCTCAGACTACAAACCAGCAAGGCCAAGTACTTCAACACCCGCTAGCTCCCACGCCAAGGTGACGAGTAGACACACACACACACACACACACACACACTCCACTCTACGCCCGAGAAACGGTCGAGGAGAAGTGCGTCGCTGGACTTTACCACATAGCATCGTGCAGGAAGTGCATCAGTCTTTTTTTTTTTTTTTTTTTTCGTTCAAACCCGACCGCAAAAAATCCCTTTGAAGAACTCGAACAGACGGGCGGCGTCCACAGCGGAAAAGGTCGAAGTTCATCACGGCAGCCCGACACAGAGACGGGGTGAGAACCTTGGAAGCCCATCAGCCAACGTGTGGGAGTTAACGGATTTCCTTTGATTGTAAGCCTTGGCCACTCGTTGCGACATTCCCACAGGCTTAACTGTAGACCCACTGGCCTACAGCTCTGTCCATGTCGCCCCGTCCTGACAAGAGCACGTGATGTTTGTTTGTAGAGGTAACGCCCTTGGTGGCTCAGAAGTGCCAGCGTGGACCCAAGAAGAAAAAAGTAAAACTCAAAGGTCAGTATAAAGTACGGGGACAATCGTACTAAGTAGGTATCCACTGTGCACGCGAGAGGCGCTTTTCTGTTCATGATTTGTCTTAACAGCAATTTTTGAATATGTTCATCGCCGGTCAGTTCCAATCCACACGAATTCTTCTCATCAACTCTAAAAAAAAAAAAAAAAAAGACAAAATTGTGGACGTATTGAATAGTAAAAACCGCCAACACTCAATTAGTATATTGCAAATTTTCGGATTACTCATACAACCTTTATCAAAGATTTAAAACAAATTTAAAAAAAAAAAGGGGGGGGGGGGGGGGGGGGGGGGGGGGGGGGGGAGGAGGAGGCTTACTAATGGCAGCCTCAAACAGCATTTCTATCCTGAAACATTTTTTCTCACACTCACTTCAATTTAATTCTCACTTACTGCTTTAAAATCTTGTATGCTTAATCCCTATACGTAAACCTACAGAATTAAAAAAGAAGAAATGGTAACAACCATCATCGTGTGAAATAAGAACTGGGGAAGTCAGTCGAGACCTTAAAAAACAACTGAAATGAGCTCAAGCTCACACTGGTGCGAATAGAGATACCGATAATACCCTCTTCCCTTCCTTCGTCTTTTTCAAATGCACCTTTTACTTTCAATAAAGTAATGGGATACATTTTATGATTTTAACATACAAACGGCCCTGCTGTATACATTCACATTACATTTAACTAGAACATGAATTGTAGTATATTTCCAACTTCCTTCATTATCCTCTCTCACCATTCACTCCCAAACCCACCATCCCATTCCTCCCCATTCCCTTCTCTATGTCTATACATGCGTGCGTAAGTAAGTACAAAAGTTTGAGCGTGCGAGCGTGTAATGGTGCGTGCGTGTGTGCGTGCGCGCGCGCGCGTGTGTGTGTTTTTGTGTGTGTAGATAGGAAGTATGGTATCCAACATTTAGCTAGTCCCAGACGTTGAGGCCATTTGGGGTAGTTTGTCCTGATCTTATGCCGCCAGTACCTTTCACGTGTTCTTCTCTGACTGGTATTCCGTGTTCTCATCAGTTCAATCGGAATGACACGGATATCATCCTCACTATGCCCACTGCCCTGGAAATATCTGGCTGCTAAAGTTTCCCTGCATGTTAATTAAGTCCTGCAAGTACAGCGTGTTTGGGTCCTAATGCTATGACTTGTGTTATCTGTTCCTTTTTTTTTTCTTTTTTTTTTTTTTAAGTATTCGATCTGTGGCCACGGAACAGCAAAACCCTGGCCTACGTGGTCATCTGACAGGGCAGCCTCGCCAACTGGACAACTTTCTGGCGCTGTACAGTGACTATGGTGCCCGGAAGCGCTAGATGACTTGAGCGAGTGAACGGGGTTCCAACATACTGAAACAGTGGAAAGCAAAGCGATTTACTTATCTACCTTCCGCCTCTAGATTTATGGTTTCTTTCACCTTGAATTATCACATCGAAAGCTGTAGTTGGTACTTAATAGTTCTTTTTAGAAACAACACAACAGCCCCTACTTCATTCCTTTCCTTCTCCTCCACCAGCCATTCCCTTCACCTTCCAACCTCAGTGCATCAACCCGTTCACAACAAAAAAAAGACTGATATTGCGGATGAATTGGATTCACTCACTTCAAAATGACTTATTTCCTCTCAACGTCTTGTTGCTATACAGGTGAGGATCAGATTTTCTCTCAGTTAGACCTTCAACGGCGAACTGGCACTGAAGCAAGCCAGCGCGCGCGCGCGCGCGCGCGCGCACACACCACACACACACACACACACACACACACACACACACACACACACACACACACACACACACACACACACACACACACACACGTGTGTTATTCTTCCCTGTCAGTTACTTTAAATTTGACCTTTTCCTTTCCACGCAGAATGAAAAAAAAAAGAAAAAAAAAACGAAAAATAAAAAAAAAAAAAAAAAAAAAAAAACAGAAAAAAAAAAGAATGGCGGTACGTAACCGGAAAAGGTTTTCCGTCCGACTTCTATCCCTGAAAAAAAAAAATTATCTTTCAGTCGATTTTACAGGGAAAGAAGCCGGCTAAATGTGCATGGTTTGTCTCCTTTTGTTTTTCTCTCTGCCCTTTTATATATATGAGTGCACATGTAAAGAGACAACACAGAAACAGCCATCCGGGAATGTACTGATCAGTGGGGATGCCTGATTCAAGGCAAAGGACACCCCAAACACCAGTTGGGCGAAATGACACCAGGGCCAAAGGAATCGAAGCGAATAGGATAAAGGCGAACAGGGATGTCTCCACCGTGGATGCTACAAGTGCGTGACAGACGCTCTGGCTGTCAGGTATCCCAGAAAACCTCTGTCCTAGCCGAGTGGAAAAAAAAATCAGAGGCATAACCAGCCCGGTTCTGCATGCTGTTCATCGGTCTTTGAGACGTTGAATCTCCACGGTGCCCTGCAGTTAGCGAGCCATGGACAGGGGGTCACGGCACTTTTCATGCCCGCACCGGGTGTCTGGTGAAGAATACAAGGACAGGTTCTTGTATGCCAGTATTTATCATTGGCTTGTTTTGACGCGTTTGTCCCTGTGATATGAAAAAAAAAAAGAGAAGAAAATTGCTCTCATTAGAGTTTTTACTACATTCCTTGAATATAAATGTGTGATTGAAAAGTACACTGGTAGATTTCGAATGAAGTAAATAAAAAAAATTAAAAAAAATAAAAACCACTAAACAAGTCTTGAAATGCCTTTCTTCAAATTTTTGCAAAGACGTTTAAAATTGTGCAATTTCTGTTCAGTTTAAACTGTTTGTAGTGGGGTACCACAACCTACCTCTCCCTTCTCTCTCTCTCTCTCTCTCTCTCTCTCTCTCTCTCTCACACACACACACACACACACACACACACACACACACACACACACACACACACACATTATCATCATTATTATTATTACTTAAATATACATGATGATGTTTGCAAATTATTTCTATACCATAAAGAAAACTGTTCCATCGCTTGTGCTGTGAATTAGAGAATCTAAAACACAGAAGAAACTTAAAAGTTGTAAAACCTTATTATGACCGTGTTTGTATTTTTGCGAATCTGAAATTACAAATAGCAAACAAGAAAGCAATAGATCCATTAAAAAAACAACAACAACAAAATTGGTGTGCTGTTCTAGGCCATTTGTCCTGTCCAGTGCAGCGAAGTTGTCGGCAGCAATCATTTTCGTATGCACACCTTCATCTCCTCTTTCTTTTTAAATGTCTACGTTCAGTTCTGTTCACGTGTCAAAATGCAGTTTTCTTCAAGGGGCAACTCCCTTCTTCCAATAGTCTCATTAGCGTGCGCTATTTTCAGATATGAAATAGTCACAAGACAGTTGCTGAGCACATCACAGCGTGGCTTCCGGCAAAGCCAGATTCAATAGAATCATCCCTAATGCAGACGGGAAACTAGCATTTCCGGAATGCTCAAAGGAAATGCTGATAATGAAACAACATTCCTGCAAGGAATCATGCCAACACCACCATGCTTCAGTCTGGCACGGATGGAGCCGTGGGTGTGACAACCTTCAAACAGTCCTGTCTGTAGGCATGAATATGATGGGGGAGAGCGGTGCAAAGCTAAACATTTATTAAAAAAAAAACAACAACAAAAAAACACTATGTACACGCGCGCGTGTGCGCGAACACACACACACACACACACACACACACACACACACGCGCGCGCGCGCGTGCACACAGATCTTTGTCATCTCTTCCCTTGAATTTCAATGGCAAGAGAATGTGTGTGTGTGTGTGTGTGTGTGTGTGTGTGTGTGTGTGTGTGTGTGTGTGTTTGTGTGTGTCTGTCTGTCTGTGTGTGCGCGCGCGCGCGCATGAGTGTGTGTGTGTCTGTGACCGTGCGTGCGTGTACGTGCGTGCGTGTGTGTGTGCTTGTGTGTGCGCGCGCGCGCGCGCGCGCGCGCTTGCAGGCACGTGCTATTGTCTTCGCGCCGTGTTTGTGTGGGTGTTTTCATTGCCTTTTATTGAAATGGGTTACTGTTTTACGGTTTCGTTTTCCTCGATCCATTTCGGATTTCCTTTCATCCTCGTAAACGGGTTTTCCAGATCTGAAGCTATTTATTTTGGGTGTTAGGAGCAGGGATCACTATGAGAAAACAATTCAGTATGCATCTTTGCCCTGTCTCTCACCGGTTCCTTCTCTTCATTCTTCCTTCGCT
>JADBJO010000111.1:814561-859561 GCA_016801955.1 Conus betulinus
TTTTGGCATCCCATGAGAAATCGGCTTTATAACAGCATCAGAACCGGCTTTGCAGCACAACATCTATGAAAAGCGAGTATGCCCTAATACCTCCCCACCCACCCCCCCCCCCCACCCGCCCACCAACACACACACACACACACACACACACACACACACACACACACACACACACACACACACACTCACACACAACTTACGTCATACGTGTCTCATGACAGGCTGGCAAAAAACTATGCGGAAACTTCGTGCAGCAGACAAAGCGATCTGCAGAACTAAAAAGTATTCTCTTCTAAAACATTTGTTTTTCTTTAGCCCACTGCTGCTTGACAGTGTAAATGCATTGCCTTTTTGAACGCATTCAGTTTTAAGCTTCAGATGACAACTAGAAGTTTCTGAACCGTTCGATTTTCGATGAAAGGCTTTTAAGCGAAAACATCTGTACTGATGGTGATGATTTGGAGAAGTTTGTATCTTGATCATTTCTAAATGAAAAAAAAGTTTGGTTGAGGGTGAAGTGCTGGCCATGACCTGGAAACGCGTGCGCGCGCTCCCCCCCCCCCCCCCCCCCCTCTCTCTCTCTCTCTCTCTCAAACACACACACACACACACACACACACACACACACACACACAGAAGGAGAGAGAAAGGGTGGGGGAGAGAGAGGTCATGTTGTTCATAGCCCAAATGACCACAGATTACATATGAAATTTGAAAGCATCCTTGAATTAAAAATATTAACGAGTGACCACATCCTCATCTTACCTCTTCACAGGATGAGGTCATTTTTACATACTTTGGTTGTTACCGCAGGAGACTAACGCCGGGCATACTGATCATATCACTAATGAACAAGTGCGTCAATCCATCAAACAGCACATCGATCCATACGAAGACCTGCTGACATTAGTTAAAATAGAAAACTACGTTGGAATGGCCACATAACAAGATCCAATAATGGTCTTGCTAAAACAGTCCTCCAAGGAACTGTTGAGGAAGGAAGGGGTGATGGAGGAGAGAGAGAAGCTGAAGAGGGGAGGTGGGGAGGTGGTGGGGGGGGGGGGGGAGAGACAATGGACCGACAAATTGCAGAACGGACAGGGAAACCATCTGCAGAGACCCGGCCCTGGAAAACAACGGGCAGCGCCGGAGGAATACATATATAAATGAAAATGGTTTATTCATATATACGGGCCATAGCCCCAATATCAAGGAGAATGTGATATATTCAAACAATTTAAAAGAAGTAGTAAACTGTGCTAAGAACACAATACGTCTCTAATCTTAAAGACGTGATAAAGAAAACGACTCTTTTTTTTTTTTTCTTTTTTTTTTTAACTATATTTTCATTGGTTGAAGCCATCAGCATACACAAGCAGAAGAGACAGGGCTGCTTATAATTATATTTTTTTCAGGAATAAACTTTCTCTAATGTTCTGAACAGCTAGACATACTAAAACAAAATGTACTTTGTCTTCCTTTGATTTTATGCTCAAAGGACATACTAAATCACGATCTGCGTGAGTCCTGTATCTTAGGTAATGAAACTCTTATTTCTGACACTCCAAATCGGAACTTAGATGTGATCCGTTTCAAAGACCGACTTAATTTAAGGGTTACGTATGGCTTAACAGAATGAGATATCCCATTCAACATCGACTACATTTAAAATCTCTCCCTGGTTTGGATATGGTGTTGCCAGTTCCGCAAGCTACAATCAGATAGCCTTTGTCTGAAGCTACGAATAAACATTTGAACATTTCCTACTCCCTGTTTAACCCGAACATGACCATTACCAAATTTTAAACAACTATAATTTCATACTAGTTGCCCAGTTATGTTTACCTTTAGCATCAAGCGGTAACAATGTCAGATATGCTTTGTATGGCAGTCTGTTTTCTTCCATGCTGATTTACCTTAACCGATACTTCACACATAGAAGAACAGAATTGTCAGTAATCGGATTTCTGTTGGTTTCACCAAGAACTAAATCATTTGGTGTACGTCTGTCTACGACAAGAAAACTTTTCAAAACACAGAAAAGACCATTTTACAACATTTAGCAGCTTTTTCCAAAACCCGCAGTTTTGTCCCTTACTGAAGAATAGGCTGTATTTTGGCTTCAAAAAGTTTGAGGAGTATTTCAAGGAATTACTTTTTTTATGCTGATCAATGACAATGAGGATGATTTAAGATGATGCTACGGATTTCCATTTCGGTCTGAGACTACATGACAGAGCTGTACTCTACTACGCTTCCTTTCATAATATATCCCGACGTCAACCAGGCCCGAGAGATACAGGCACCTGCAGTGTTAGTCAAGAAATTTTGAGCAACACTCTCAGAAACGCATCCATTAAGTGGATGAAAAACTCGACTGTGTGGTCCCAGTCTTCCCAACTGAGTCCGCAGCAACTCAACTCTGGGTAGGAGACGGTCGGGGGGGCAGAAAAACCCACATGACTTCTGATGGGATTCGAACCCACGACCTCCCAGCCGGGGGTCCGCGATGCTAACCACTTCGCCACGGCGGCTGGTAAGGAATTACTTTTTAGCATACACAATTATAATTCCATTATCAGTCCATCGTTCTCAAGCTGCTGAATATCCTCCCTTGCTGAAGACTTTTATCTAAATCAACATGTAGATCCAGATGAAAGCTGCATTTTGCTAACTATCTAACTGGGTCTGTGGTCCAACGATAGTTTCAGACATTAAAATGACATCATCAGCCAACAGTAAAAAATAAACATCAAAAAGCGTCAGACAGAAAACATGCTCCATGCCTTCCTTTCCTTACAACTTCCAGAGTTAATTCATTTATAAATAAAGAAAACAAACCAGGCTACATAGATCACCCTGCCTAACACCAGCAGCGCAGTTTATAACATCAAACAGTTTATTTCCAATTTTAATTCTAACTCTCACGTCTTTGTACAAGCTCTGGATACATTTAAACAATTTTCCTCTAAACCCTTTCTCCAGTAAAATAGGCCAAAGTAGGTTATGGTTTACTGAATCAAATGCTTTTTGAAAGTCAAGAAAAGCAACATACAGTTTTTGATTACTAGCAAATTGTTTCTGTATTAAAGCCATAAGCGTTAACATGTTGTCAATTGTGGAATAAACCTTTTTAAATCCTACTTAAATATCTCCAGGAATGTCATTTTTTAAGAGAGACACAGACAGACAGAACCACAACAGCAGAAAACAGTTGTCAAAATAGTTGACAATACAGAAAGAAAATGAAATACTTCTGTGAAGAAGCTGAAGGAAACCAAGGAACAGAAAAAAAAAAAAAAAACCAAATCTCACGAAGAAAGAAAAATAAAAGAACAGAAGAAGAAGCAAATCTCACGAAGGAGGACTCAAAGGAGAAGTCAAAGCAGCAGATCTCAAGAATAAGAAACAGGAGACGAAGACGGAGGCGTTGCGAGCAGAAGAAGCGAATCTCAAGGAGAAAGAGGAGGGGAAAAAAAAAAAGAAGAAGAAGAAAAGCAGAAAAAGAAGAGAAAAAAAAGGGGGGGGGGGGGGGGGGGGGGGAGACAAAGAACAAAAAAGGGAGTGGGAGGACAGAAGGAGAAGGAGACCAAGAAAATAAAAAAAGACCAACAACATCCCTCAACAAAGAAGGGAGAAGACAACAAAGAAGAAACCCACACGTTCAACTCATTACGCGAGCCAAAGCGCACAGCTGAGCGTGATTTGATCAAGCGAAACACGTAACCAGCTCACTTAACTTCCGAGTGTGGCCGAGCCCAGAGTTCTCTCCCCTTCCCAAGGTCATACACCTCCCTAGCTCTGTAGAGCAGAAATACTTGAGCACATTCCAACACGTCAGTGACCTACACACATTACGTGATCTATTTATATCCAGCGAGTAGAGTACGCGGCGGTTGTGGATCATTCGGTGAAGATCGCCTCGCCGGATGCTCATTTTCCGGGCTGCTGACTCAGTGCTACTGTATATGAGGCAACAGGGCATTGCCCACGAAGACAAAGGATGGAAGTACAGTTGAGGACGGGGGGGGGGGGGGGAAGGAGAAAAAGAAAAAGTGTCAGTGCGTACGGGCGCGAGTGCGCGTGTGTGTGTAAATGAGGCGGTGGCGATTGCATTTCTCTCTCTCTCTCTATCTCTCTCTCTCACGCACGCACGCACGCGCGCGCAGACACACACACACACACACACACACACACACACACACACGCACGCACACATACGTGCGCAAGCGCCTGTAAAAAGTGATTTGGTAAAGCGATATACTCATTTTTCAGTAGGAAGTCTAAAATGAGTGGACATACTTTCCCCCGACGAACATAACTTTTTAAAGTGGACATCACATGGACTTTACAGCAGACATTAAAACAAATTAACCTCCGACTTCTATGGGGCCAACAGCAAACACTTGCATGGCATGCGCTGCAACACCTAATAAGCAATGTCAACGTTTACATTCAAACCAAACTGTTATGATGTGTCTATGCAACTGCAACCATTCCATCAACTGATCTAATCACGAATGACTTTGTAAGTGGCAATAAACAAGCAGGGTAACTCTTGCTCCCACAAGAAAACATAACTCCAAAGGAATGCTGCTTACGACACCTAATCGCCTAGCAGACATGACAGCACAGAGCACACAGAACAACAAGGAAACATCCCCTAAAGAGTATGCTCCAAGCTTGCCCATATGCCCTGTACCGAACACATCTACACAGCAACAACAACTGGAGAAATGAATCAGTATTAGGAAACTTTTATTCAAGACTGGCACTGCCTTTTTAAACTTGAATTAAGTCAGACAAATACAAGGACGGACAGGAACAAATACAAGTAACCTCGATTTAATTAAAACGAAAGTAAATATGAATTGAGGCAGGGAACAGTAAACAAGAAGCAATAAACAAGTAGGGTAACTCTGCCCCCACAAGAAAACATTACTGTTCCCTGTCTCATTTCATATTTACTTTCGTTTCAATTAAATCGAGGTTATTTAATTTGTTTCTGTCCGTCCTTGTATTTGTCTAACTTTATTCAAGTTTAAAAAGGATGTGCCAGTCTTGAATAAAAGTTACTCTATATTTTTCATTTTTCCATTCTTGTTGCCGCGTAGATGTGTTCTGTGCATGGTATATGGGAAAGCTTGGAGCATCCTTTAGGGGATGTTTCCTTGTTTGTTCTGTGTGTTCTGTGCTGTCATGTCTGCTAGGCGATTCGGAGTCGTAAGCAGCATCCTTTGGAATTATGTTTTTTGTGGGAGAGAGTTAGTACCCTACTTGTTTATTGCTTCTTCTTTACTGTTCTCTGCCTCATTTCATATTTACTTTCGTTTTAAGTGGCAGGTAGTTCAAAGTTCCCACACGTTTCAGCATACACCCCGACCCCCCCCCCCCCCCCCCCCCCCCCCCCCCCCCCCCCCCCCCCCCCCCCCCCCCCCCCCCTTTCCCCGTAAAAGACGAAAATGGATCTCACGAATTTCAAGAAACATCTGTTCAACCATGAATACCTTCATTCCAGCCCATGACCCTGCAAGGCCTTCTGCGCTTTCTGTTTCACTTTCAAACTTACGTCCCTCATTTAGTTAAGAAGATGGGACAGATTGAAACAATCAAGCTCAACTTTAAAACTGCTCTTCTCATACGACCCCAACTACGTCAAAGGCGATCAAACTAAACGCAAGAAATCAATGTCAAATGTCTTAGTAATACGTTAGAAAGAGCATCAAGGAAACTAATTTTCACCTAACTAGGTCTAAATGCATGTAGACTGATGCACCTGAGCATGTGGACAAATGCATTAGCCATCCACACACCACCCCTATCCTCTTCAAATCCTCCCCCCCCCCCCCCCCCCCCCTTCCCGTCCTCCTCACTGCCAACTCTTTTTACCTCTTTTCCGACGAACCCCCATCCCTCCACCCCTTATGATCTTGACAGCCGTCGAAGACACTTCAGAGACTAAAATGCGTATCGAGGTTCTGTAAAGGCACTCAAAAAGTTCTGCTTTGAGTTTCAATGCGGGCTTAGGGGGAAATAATTAGTCTGTTCCAGCAGATTCAGATACTCATTTACCTCAAATATGTGATTAATCACTGTCCATGTGTGTAGACGACAATACTCCTAAATCTTTAAGGCCAATCGAGATGCTGCCAATACTAACAGGTCAATTATCTGTCTCCAGTTTCACCAAAGTTAAACACCTGTCTGAAACAAGCGGTGTCAGTTCTGTGTCTGTCAAAATTTATCAGTGAAATTCCGTCAAATCGCTCCTCAGGGACAAAGGCATCTGTGTCATAATTTGTTTGACTTTTTGACACTGGACCCAACGTCAATGCCAAAATCATTGCCTGTTGTTGTGTCTTTTCCACATCGGTAATCGGCGAAGGAAATAAAAGATTATGACCCGCTGTCAAATGGAAAACAGACGCCACACTTCGACCCTGAAG
This sequence comes from Conus betulinus, assembly GCA_016801955.1. Lineage (NCBI taxonomy): Eukaryota > Metazoa > Mollusca > Gastropoda > Neogastropoda > Conidae > Conus > Conus betulinus. The sequence goes on from JADBJO010000111.1 coordinate 821,008, forward strand.
GCTTCTACAGACAAGACTACTTTAGTCCAGGTTAAATCGAGAACACCTATCCTAGGAAATCGCATGAGCAGACGAACTAGTGTATGACACAACTCCTATAAAAATCGTCCCCCAGTTCTCCGGCCGGGTATACACACAGGCACACAGTCTAGTTTAAAAAAAAAAAAAAAGGCATAGTGGACTAAAATATGGTGACCGCACTTAAGGCCATGCTGCAAGCCAAACGGTTATTCTGGCTACTGATGAATAAACAAAAACAACACACGCTATAAAGGACTCGTGTGGTTTTACATCATGACCAAATGTCTTGAAACCAGAGAAGAAAAGTATATAGATAGAACATAGATCTTAAAAATCAGGTTTTAAATGTGTCAACAGACAAGATAACCGTTGTTTTTAAATGCAAGTGGCCTGTCCTAGGAGAAGAAGACGGAGGAAGGGGTGGAAAACGAGAGGAGTGGACTTTTTTTTTAAACCAAACCACTCCCATCCCCATCCCTACCGTTAAAAATGGCCCGTTGTCGAACTGTTAGAGCTGTCGAGTGTGAATCTGACACTCGTGAACTGAAGCCAGTTGTCTGGTCAGAATTTTTTTCCCCCGGTTTAAAACCCCTATCTGTCCATCCTGCAGAAGAAACTGAGTATCTGACTCAGTTCAGGGAAGATAAAAGAAAGAGAGGGATACTCTCCGTCTCCCAACATGCCATGCCTAGGCACGGCGACTCTCCGACAAGTCAGTTCCCCTACAGTCTCAAGGCTATGGGACTTTCACTATTTTAACCTTTGACCCTCGCATCTCCACTACCACCATCTCCCAGCCTCCTCTGAACCGAGTCACCTTTTTCACACAAGGTCTCTGGATTTGCAACGCACGGTTCACCAGCATTTTTCCTCATTGGCATTACCTTCCTGGCGTGGAGAGTTGGCACTGGTCAGGGCCATGATGTCATACATGAATAAAAACCACAAACTGACTCTCGTTGCGCTCGCCTACCACCACCTATCTTTCTCCTCTCAGTCGTTGTGTGTGTGTGTGTGTGTGTGTGTGTGTGTGTGTGTGTGTGTGTGTGTGTGTGTGTGTGTGTCCGCGCGCGCGCGCGCGTGTGTGTGAATGCCCCATACATACATATATATATATATATATATATATATATATATATATATAGAGAGAGAGAGAGAGAGAGAGAGAGAGAGAGACAGACAGAGAGAAAACATGCGCACGTACAAGCATGCACACTTACATACGGTTCACGCACGCGCGCGTGTGTTTTTAAAGTGTGCTATTCCAGCTTGCTTTCTGGTAAGACGGACACTTACCCATTTCTCTCTCCCTCTCTCTCTCTCTCTTCTCCTCCTCCTCTCCTCCTCCTCCTTCTTCTTCTTCATCTCTCCTCCTCTCCTTCTTCTTTTCCTCCTCCTCCTCCTCCTCCTCTTTCTCGGATCCGAGTAGTGCTACAAGCATACGTTAGATGGTATGAGTTTAAGAAACAAAAAAAAAAAAAAAAAAAAAAAAATGGACATGACCTCGATAGGTGCTAAAGTCAGTGACCAAAGGCAAATAAAACAGGCAACAGAGCGTGGGGTCAATATGGTCAGCTTCACTGACCACTGGCGCTTCAGTTCTTATTCCTCCCCCCACCTCTTCCAGTTGCCTCCTCGACCACAAGTCAGGCGCACTGACCACCATCACCACCACCACCACCACCACCCACCACCCCTATACTATTCAAACACAGAAACACAACTACATATCTCGTTTTTCTTTTTCTTTCTTTCTTTCTTTCCTTTTTTTATTCTTATTTATTTATTTATTTATTTATTACCAATTTCTTTCTTCGTTCTCCATTAGAACCTCGAGGCTCACCATGGGTAAGATTTTGCTTAAGAGACCGTTTGTAATCTCTCCTAAAGGTAGTTACATTCCGTTTTCTGGCATGATGTCTGGACAAGATACCAGCTTGCATTCGTTTTATTTTCATGTCACCCACACAGGACTAGGAGGAAGCTGGTGTCTGCACAAATGTTCACTTCGAAGAGTAAACGTCTTCCAGCCTGGCGTGTCTCGAGCTGGAACCGAACCCCGGACCTTGGAACAAGAATCTGACGCTTTTTGCTCACTACGCCAACTAGGCTCCCTAGTTTTCCATTTGATTTTACGTTCTCCTAAACCATAGAAGATAACTTGTGATTCTGCTAATGTGTAGCACTTTACTGGCTCAAATGCTACGACTTCGTCACAGCGCCTGAAAAGTTGTCTCTCGACACACAGTTTAGCCGCAAGTGGCCAGGTCAATGTGGTAAAAACCTTCGACAGAATACAGCGAGGGCATTTTGAGATGGACAAACACCGGCCACTGCCGACAACAATAGGAGAAATCATCTCCAAATGTATCGCTCACAGCAGACGCAGCTAGCCTGCGAAAGAGTTCCTAGTCATCTTTTGCTATAGCCTAGACGGCTGTGGGGCCAACTCACAGTACGGGCGTCACACTCTTTTAAAGCTGGTTGAGGTGTGTCTATATTGTATTAACACACCAATCCAAGTGCTCTATTGGGAAAATAGAAATCAAACTCATTATTGTGGAAAGAAAAGAAAGCTCATACTTTCTTACGGAAAGTAGTGAGACGAGAGCTTCAGAAATGACAAAGTTACAAGCTTTAAAAACAAAAAGTGACCGTCCACTCAGCTGGCCTGAGACAAGGCTGTGGTCTACAACACCTACGATGTATGGGACTATCTTTACAACTGTTGAGAGGACGGAATATCATCCATATAACACCACCACCACTACCACACCACCACCACCACCACCACCACCACCACCAACAACAACAACAACAACAACACACACACACACACACACACACACACACACACACACACACACACACACACATGACAGCGACGAACAAGACAAAGATGAATTCTACGAGCAGCTACAAGCTGAATTAGAAAATATTCCAAGGCACGATTTAAAAATTGTCATGGGAGACATGAATGCGAAGGTAGGAAGTGACAACACCAACTACGACAGAGCCATGGGAAAAGAGGGCTGTGGCATCATGAATGCAAATGGTGGTGAGAGGCTGCTAAAACTATGTACCACCTACAATCTTGTTATTGGAGGGACCCTCTTTCCACACAATCCATAAGCTGACATGGCATTCCCCTAATGGAAGGGACAGAAATCAAATTGATCATCTAATGATAAACGGGACTTGGAGACGCTCACTCCATGATGTCAGGGTGAACCGGGGAGCAGATGTTGGCAGCGATCACCACCTTGTGGTAGCAGTACTGAAAGTGAAACTCAGGAAAACAGGAATCAAAAAACGGGAAGGCAAACGTTTGACACAGAAAAGTTGAAAGACCCCACAGTAAAGAATACTTTTGTTCTGCAGCTGAAGAACAGATTTCAAGCACTGGCAGATCTAGATCACCACACACAGCCAGATTCGGATGAAGTCAACACCAAATGGGAACATGTAAAGACAGCTTACCTGAAAACCAGTGAGACCTGTCTCAGAACACAACAACAGAAAAAGAAAGAATGGATAACAGCAAACACATGGGAGCTCATTGAAAAACGCAGAGCCCTGAAGGTGCAGAAGATGGAGGCAAAATCTAAACGATTGAAGGAAAAGTATGAACAGCTGTACCAGGAAACAAATGAAGCTGTGAAGAAGAAATCAAGGGCTGACAAACGTGAATTCATGGAATCCCTTGCAGATGAAGCAGAAGATGCAGCCAACAAAGGAGAACAAGGAAAGGTATATAAGATCACCAAGATAATCTGCGGCAAATATCGTGGAACAACAGATACACCGATCATGGACAAACAGGGGCGACTGCTAACAACAGAAGCAGAGCAGGAAAAACTCGATGGGCAGAACATTTCAGTGAGACACTGAATAGACCACCACCTCTTAGAGAAGCCGACATTCCAGTTGCGGAAGATGACCTGACATCAATGCTGAACCACAACACAAAAGAAGAAATCGTGACTGCCATTAAAAAAAAAAACGGAAAAGCCCCTGGACAAGACAACCTCAGTGCTGAAGTGTTCAAAGCAGATCCAGATCTTGCGGCCCAAATACTTCTGCCACTCTTTATAACTATATGGGAAGAAAAGAAGATACCAAATGATTGGTCAGAGGGAATAATTGTGAAGATCCCCAAGAAAGGAACACTTAAAGATTGCAACAACTGGCGTGGAATCACCCTCCTGTCAATTCCAAGCAAGATCCTTGCAAAGATCATCATTCAGCGAATATCAGATGCAGTGGATAAACAACTGAGAAAAGAACAAGCAGGATTTCGAAAAGGAAGAGGATGCACTGACCAGATATTTGTACTGCGTAACATAATTGAGCAGTGCACAGAGTGGCAGAGACAACTGTACATCAACTTTTTGGATTTTGAGAAAGCCTTTGATAGCATCCACAGAGACAGCTTATGGCGCATACTACGAATGTATGGGATACCGCAGCAGATAGTCCTTCTCATCAAAAGCTTCTATGACAACTTCACATGCAGAGTCGGAAACAGTGACCACAGTTTTGAAGTGAAAAACAGGAGTGAGACAAGGCTGTGTGATGTCAGCAATGCTCTTTAATCTTGCCATAGATTGGGTGATGCGTCGAACAACTGAAGACCAGACAAGAGGCATACGATGGACACTCTTCTCAGCTTAGAAGACCTTGACTTTGCTGATGATCTGGCATTGGTCTCCCACACTCACCAACACATGCAGGAAAAGACATCCCGCCTCAGCAGCTTTGCACAACAGATTGGACTAAAGATCAGTCAAAGGAAAAAAACAGAGGTAATGACCTTGAATGTCCCAAACCCCTCATCAATTCAAGTGAATGGAGAGAAAACCCTCCCTACAACTGAGAAATTCACCTACCTGGGCAGCATTGTCAGACACGACGGAGGAGCAGGCAATGACATCAAGAACCGTCTAAACAAAGCCAGAAATGCTTTCAGAATGCTAAGCAATGTATGGAGGTCCCAACAATACAGCATCAAAACCAAGCTCAAACTATATCAGAGCTGCATTATTTCTACCCTTCTGTATGGCTCAGAATGCTGGAGAATGACAGAGAGTGACCTAAATAAGCTATCAGTCTTCCACACAAAGAACCTTAGAAGAATATTAAGAATTTTCTGGCCAAACACCATCTCAAATGAAGAACTACTCTCCCAATGCCATCATCAAGAAAGCATGAAAACAATTCTCAGGAAAAAGCGATGGAGGTGGATAGGGCACATACTTAGGAAAGAGCCAGACAACATCACTCGTGTCGCCCTCCATTGGACGCCTGAAGGAAGGAGGAAGAGGGGGGGAGACCCAAAAACACCTGGCGGCGAACTGTAGAGGGAGAGCTGACCGACCTAACACTGTTGTGTGTCATTATATCAGATTAGAATCATATGGTAAAAGGTCGTGGGTTTCAGAAATTCGGGAGTTTTTTTTTTAATAATGGATTTGGAGTTGTCCGGACAAAACAAGCAACTGAAAATATACATGCCTTTTTTTTGAAACAGTTTCTTTAAAGACTGATAGATAACTGATGGCAAATTTGGCTCGAAACATCCAAGGCAGTGAACAATATTAATTTTACAGAACTTTAAAAAACATCTAGTAGTTGGGAGAAATATATTTCATTTGAATGGGCAATGATATTAAAAGTTCTCTGAAAAGATTCAGATTCGGAATTACAGACATCATACTGCGTCAGTACCGATATGCAAAGACTAACACATCGGTATGCTGTGTCCTTTATGAAAAAGAGGCAAATGAAGATGAATTCAAATTTTCGCTCTGTTGTTCTGGATTTACGGCGTCAATCTATTCCTCGGGATTCCTGTGAGGATCTTTGTTCATTTCGAGCTACTTTGCGTATGGCAAATCAAAATGAAGGAGTTTTAGAGAACAAACGCGTGCTGTCAAACAAAATCTTTATGGAGCGCACGATTTTGCTCAGCTTGATGAACTCATCTGTCCCCGTATACAGTTCATATGTTTATATGTCAGCTACTTATTAGTTGTATTTTTTGTACACTCATAACGCAATCTATATGCAACTTAAACAGCATCTATAACAAGAAGAATTAGAAAATGTTATACCACTTTGTCATCCACGTCTCCGAGAAAGGATAAAAGGATCATTCCCTTTTGAGAAAAGTGTAGTGAAGGAGGCGAATTTGCTTCCTCCGCCCCCTCCCCCAACTGGAAAAGGCGAAGAGTGAAAAAGAACCTAGTCTGAATGTGATGCCTGTGCCGGGAACCATAGCAGTAACAAAGGTTTTTGTAACGGAGAGGTCAAAGGGGGTGACAGTGATGGGAGCAGCTAATACGTCGGCTCGATCGGAATTTGTCCGGGTAAAACCCGACGGGTAAACCGGCTGGTTCGCTTGCATGTTCGTTTGTTTTTCGTGGGCGTGTTTTACGACTACCCTACGAGGTTTCGTTTATTGTGTTTACACACACACACACACACACACACACACACACTATACGAATGCACTTGCAAGGGCCACGAGTGCGAGCGCACGTACGCATGTCTGTTACACGAATAACTTACCCGAGTCATTCCTCCTCCGACGCCGACAATAATTGAGAGGACAAGATGGAAACAGACAAGAAAGCACACACACACACACACACACACACACACACACACACACACACACACACACACACTGGGAAGAGCAGAGATGGAAAGAGAGCGGGGCGTGGCCACAGACATCTAAACATCTACCAGGCGGTCAAGCCGGTATTTTCCGTCGGAGGCAAGAGGGCTCGGGACTTTCTGAAGAGACAACGAATATTGCCAGTGTCCATACATGGGTCTTTATCACTGCCTGTCATATGGCAATATCTGATGAAGTGATGAGGGGAAGAAGGGGTGGGGTGGGGTGGGGGTAGAGAGACAGTAAGACAGCATATGAGCGAGCGAGCGAGCGAACTAGAAACAGAGAGGGCGGGGGGGGGGGGGGGGGAGGGGGGGGGAGAGTGGAAGAGAATGGGGGGAGAGAGAGAGAGAGAGAGAGAGAGAGAGAGAGAGAGAGACAGACAGACAGACAGACAGACAGACAGACAGACAGACAGACAGACAGAAGACTAGCAGTCAGAAAGTCTGTAGCAGTCTGAAAGTCTGTGAGATGAGAAGATACCCTGCAATATCTGCCAGAATGCCGAGAATTGCGAGTTTCCATCACTTGCAACATATCTGAGGGGAAAAGAGTAGTAGTGAGTGTTGGGAGGAGAGAGGGGCAAGACGGGGTGGCGGGAAAAACGGGAGAAAACTAAACGAGAGGGGAGGGGAGGGTAAAGGGGGATGAACAGGGAGAAGAGGCTGTGGGAAATCGAAATTAACAACAAACCAACAAAAAATGACAAAGCTTTCCTTGTTTATCTATTGGCAGGACGTACTTTCAACGGCTCTCGTAACAAATCGATTGCTTCTATTTTTCGGACAGAGAAGGTTGCGGAGAGAGAGGCTGGGGAGAAATCTGACAAATAAGCCTGTTCAAGGCCATTCATCTGCTCTACAATGTATGCTCAACTCTGCTCTTAAAGAAATGACTCGTGTTTTCGTTCGAAATCGATTGCAGGCGGAAGCAAACGAACGTCGTTCGCTGACACAAGATCTGCAATCTGGACTGTTCTCGCGTTGATGTGTGTGTGTGCGTGAAATAACAACAGTTACAAATCACGTTTTGAGGTATTTCTTTTATGTCTAGTACCTGTTCCAATTGTCTCCCTTTCCCGTCATCAGTCTGTTAAAAAAAAAACAATCAAAGAAATAACATCCCTGGCCACAATAAACCCTTTTTCACTGCCACTGATTCAACACACACACACACACACACACACACACACACACACACACACACACACAGAGAGAGAGAGAGAGAGAGAGAGAGAGAGAGAGAGAGAGAGAGAGAGAGATGACAATGATAATGACAATGACAATGACATTTTATTGAGTAAACAAAATGTTCATTTCAAGGGGATCAAACACAAAAATCCATTCATTTTGTAATAGGTCCTACGTTTGGTGATATTGATTCTCTCTCTCTCTCTCTCTCTCTCTCTCTCTCTCTCTCTCTCTCTCTCTCTCTCTCTCTCTCTCTCTCTCACTCCTCTTCATTTTTTTCATTTTTATGGTTGCACTGTAGCAATATATTCCAATATGTATTTTCTTTCCATATCAGATATAATTAATTCTGCTAGCTCTACATTTCGAATTTCCGATCGTTTTTGAAATGCTTTATACACAAAACCGAGACAGCTGACTTACGGACACTTCATCACTCACACGACGTTACAAAGCCAGTGTTGCCGTTTGCTCTATGGATAACACTGGCATCTTTTCTGAAAAGGTTATAAGCCTCACAATCAAACAGCACATGAGATTCATCTTCAACATGCTGCTTACAAAGAGGACACAGCAAGTGTCGTGGTGCAACATCTTTTCTGTATTGCAGTTTGTAAACAAAGATGGGGGAAATTCCGAATCTAATCTTCCTATATATTTCTTTGTAGCATTCTAGGATATTATAGCCTAAGTTATTTTTCGGTTTTTTCAACGTAAGCTTGAAGCAGCTGTAAAATTCAAAACGATCTTTGGTTTCAATTTTGTCATGCCATATTTGTCCATATTGGTCAGTCAGTCTTTGTTTGATTAAAGACAGAAAACTTCTTACGTCACCAACATTATGTTGTTGCCAAACATCACCGAATCCGTTTACACACAAGGCAAATTGTTTAACTTGAAATGCCCACGTTCTTTTGCCCAACTCTTGTAAATAGTTTAACATAATATAGGCTTTTCTTGGCAAACCTGTGGCTGGCATGTTGCACACTCTAAGCCAGTAGCGGATGCATCTTCCTGCTGCAAGCACATACTGGGGATAACAACCGAGTTCCCCCAAGGCCATACTGTTCGGTGACTGCATTCCAACATTTAAATACCTTTTATATGCAAACATGTTTTTTTTTTTTTCAATAACATCGAGTTGTTGATAACCCCATATCTCTGCTCCAAAATTTTGAAAAAAAACTTCTCTGGGAACATCCCCTAGTTTCCAAAGGCACCTGAGTAATTGGCTAGTTCTGATCTTACCCTTCTTTGCAAATTCTTCGGCAGCGCATGTCAAGGTTATTTGGTTGTAAAATGTAGACCCAAATACTCATAGCTGTTTACCACTTTAATATCTACATTTCCACATTTCCACTTTTCATTAGCCCCCAGAAATCCCCCTTTGCTAAATACAATTATCTTAGTCTTGTCTAAATTTAGTGTAAGGGAGAAGTTATCGGCAAAACCTTTTGAGATGTCAACCGGCAGGGCAGTAGGAGGCGAGAGCCACATCGTCGGCAAAAAGGAGAATTAGAATCTGAGTCACGTCGGGTGTTAGTTGAACACCGTGCTGACCATTCTGCGCAATCTCTAGCGCCAGTTCGTTTTATGAAAATGAGAATAATGTAGGGGATAGGACTCAACCTTGTCTCACCCCCGCATTGCATTCAAAAAAAGTCTGTCATGCTACTGGGACATTTTATACACGATCTCACACAACGATACATTGTTTTCAGCAACCTTAATATTTTGCATCTAACGCCCATATTTCGAAGTACATTCCACAGGATATTTCTATTTACAATATCAAAAGCTTTTCTTAAAATCAACAAAGCAAACATACAGTTTACCTGAATTTTCCAAAAGAGATCGTTGCACAATAGCATACAAGACAAACATGTTATCTTAAGTAGAATAACCTGTTCTGAGGCCACTTTGTTCTTCAGCAATCTTTCCATTCCTTTCGGCCCAGTTAACAAGACGATTATTTAACATTTTGGCAAACGTTTTTCCAAGTATACATAATAACGAGATACCTCGATAATTGCTGGGATTATCGGTATCTCCAGCTTTGAATAAGGGCACAACGATTGCATCATTACACGCACTTGGATATTGTTGTGTGTCGAATATATGATTAAATAAGTGCAAAAGAAAAGGCAAAGTATGATCCAAGGAATATATCAACATTTATGGCAAAATACCACCTGGTCCTGGAGCCTGTTCTGCTTGAGGGACTGGACAACATGTCTTATTTCGTCCGTGTCAATCGGTTTATCCAGCTCCTCGATATATTCGTTGTTGTCGCCACTGTCAGTCGCAATATGTTCTACGCTTTCATTTGCTTTGAACACAGACTGGAAATGATTGCCCCATTCATGATCGGTGATATTTCGTTTGCTTTGTGCTTTACGGTTAATGCTTTTTTACTTCTTTCCAGAACTGACTGAATTCTCTTTAGCCTTTAAAATAAGAGTTTCAATGTTTTTTTGTTTGTTTGTTTAAAGATTTTTGTTTACTATTGAGTAAACGTTTATATGTAATTCTACTATCAACATACTTAAGCCTTAACTGGTTTTGTAATTTCTTGACTTTACAGCGGGTGAGCATCCTTCACCAACGTCTCATTTCTCTTTTAGCTGTTTTGCACTCGTAATCGAACCAATTATTGGATTTAGGGCCGCTGCTGATTCTACGTTTCATGCATTCTGCTGCCTGAAGTAGTCCTTCAATTAGACACTTCACTGCTTCGTCAACTGATACTGTCCTGATATTTATGGTGGCTTTGTTCAGAGCACATTGAAAATCATTGCTATGTATGTACTGGCAAAATAGCTCTTCCTTATCTTTGTCCCTAACAATTTTCTCAGTATATGTTACTGTAGGCTCATCGTCCTTGTTTCCATTACAATTTATACTCGATACCATTGGCATATGCTTAGAGTTGAACATTTCGCCCACTTTTATTTGCATGGTTTCGTGATTCATTTCTTTTGAACAGATAAAATAGTCTATTACATTGCTGACAGTCGAACACATATGTAATTTTCCCCCTCTTCGTCCCCGGCACAAGATCCGTTCAAAATCGTTAAATTGCAAACAGCACAGAGCTCAAGAAGAACACGACCAAAGTGGTTAACAGTTTCGTCCTGAGATTGCCTCTGCTCACATTAATCACTGGATAAAGTCATTATCATCTTCTGCTTCACATGAAGTAGCATTTAAGGAACCAGTCCTTGCATTGAAATCACCACACAATAAAAACTCGTACGGTTCGTTTTGAGAGAGAGAGAGAGAGAGAGAGAGAGAGAGAGAGAGAGAGAGAGAGAGAGAGAGAGAGAGAGAAAAGAAAAGAAACGCGTCAGCTTAAAGAGAGACAGAAAGAAAGAAAAAGAAATGCCTTAACATTCACTGAGCTGATATTCATCGACGGACTTCCATCAAGGCTCAGGGCAAGGTCCTAAACCTTTCAACCAGAATAACGAGGGTATAAACTGTCGACGTCAAAACCCGGAAATGGTCACATAATTCCCGTTGTTATTCACTGTTTATGATATTTTGAAGCATGCACTATATTCGAATGAAAATGAAATTCAAGTTCCTTTTTGTTTCAACTATTTACACACAAACGCGCGCGCGCGCACACAGATATGTATGGTAGAGAGAGAGAGAGAGAGAGAGAGAGAGAGAGAGAGAGAGAGAGAGAGAGAGATACGAATACGAAAATGTTATCAAGATTGAGGGCTTGACTTCTGACTAAAGGAGACATTTTTATAAGCACACACATCACTCATTAAATAGCTTCAAATATCTGTGTATCATACACACACGTTAAAAAAATGATAGACCTTATTGTGATAACAGAATATTGCTTTTAAGTCGTAACAGTACGCAAAAGTTTAAAGCTTTGGAAGTGAACAACGCTACATCACATATCCATTTTCATTTCTACATCAGTATAAACTGAATTTTACGTGATGTCCATTACTGTAATAATTGGGCGGAGTCAGGCTTATACTCTACTAGGACTACATCAGCTGTCGTGTTAGAGCAATACAGACACCTGCAGCGTTGGTCAGGAAATTTGAGCAGCACTCTCAAAGACACATCCATTAAGTGGATGAAACTCGACTGTGCGGCCCAAGTCTTCCTAGCTGAGCCCGTAGCAAATTCAATTCTGGGTAGGAGCCGGCCGAGGTAGAAAAAAATCCACAAATAAAATTTAATTACTCCGATGGAAATCGAACCCATAACCGGGAGTCCGCGACGCTAACGACTTCGCCACGGCGGCTGGTGACATTTATGTCACTGTTTGCGTCTGACCGCTGCCGAAAGTTTTATTTTGAATTGATGCTGTAATGATTTCAACTTCTTTTGTTCAACTGGTTGCATCCATGCATACTTCACGCGTATAAAGCTAGGTTTAAAAGGTCAGTTATACGAATTACCCAACGGTGTCTCGCGTGTGGCTGGCTACGTCTGTGATGTGCAGTATGTCTGAAAACTGTCTGAATACAGTAAATAACCCATACGTTTGTGGGTATCCGAAAGAAAGTCAACAATTTGTCTACCCAATGATTCATTTCCTAAATGTGTGTAAATAGTGTATGTCTTGTCAGTCCTCAAACGTCATTGTTTCGTCGGCTGAATTACAATAACAAAGCTAAAACTTGAATTATTTGATGATGAATCTCTGTGATCGTTTGTGTCACTCACATAGCATTCTGAAAAAAGAGGGGGGAAAATAACATATTCTGCTAAGATTATCTGCGTACATGATGTTATCCCGACAAATGACGAAGTGTTATCTCTAAACGCATCAATACAGATTCACACTGATCAAAAAAAAAATTCCAAACAAACTCACATAACGCGCAAATTAAATCATCACGTCAAGGTGATTAATACTTTTGTTCAATTTGATAGACAGAGAGAGAGAGAGAGAGAGAGAGAGAGAGAGAGAGAGAGAGAGAGAGAGACAGACAGAGATGGAGAGAGATTGACACACACACACACACACACACACACACACACACACACACACACACACACACACACACACAGTACAGAGACAGAGAGAGAGAGACAGGCAGACAGATACAGACAATAACACCGACAAAGAGAGGAAGGGAGGGAAAACTAAAAAGACAGAGAATTTAGAAAAGGCAGAGAGCATCTAACCCATCTCGACATGTACTCTACAAGGACGGGTGACGAAGAGGGGAAATAAGATAGCCAAGCAGTGTAGACCATCAACAAGCCATCGTCTTCCCTTGGATTGCCTTCAGGAAACACGACCCCCGCTCCGCTCTCTCTCTCTCTCTCTCTCTCTCTCTCTCTCTCTCTCTCTCTCTCACACACACACACACACACACACACACACACACACACACACACAATCTTCACATAAATATAACATTTTCACAGAGAGAGAGAGAGAGAGAGAGAGAGAGAGAGAGAGAGAGAGAGAGAGAGAGAGAGAGAGAGAGAGAGAGAGAGAGAGAGAGAGAGAGAGAGAGAGAAGACAGACAGAGACAAAGAGAGAAAGAGGCAATGACAGAGAGAAAGACACACACACACACACACACACACACACACACACACACACACACACACACACACACACACACACACTGATGCCCCTCGGTTGACACACAAAACACAGATACAATTGCGTAATACTGGATTTCTCCCTTGTAAAGGAATTCTCTTCAAAAGACCTGTGCAGTTCTGGTTTGGCAATGTTTCCAGTGCTATATACCCACCCACCCTCTCCATCCTCTCTCTCTCTCTCTCTCTCTCTCTCTCTCTCTCTCTCCGCTTGCTTTTGTTAACATCATCATTTCTTGAAGAGTGTATTGTGAACAAAATCTTCAACAAAGAGATCAAGAGAAAGAGAGTAAGAGAAAGACAGACAGACAGAGAGTGAGGGTGGGTCGGGTGGAGAGACTGAACAGAGAAAGAGGGGATGGGTGTAGAGACGGGTAGATGGTGCGCTCACAGGAAAAGACGTACAGCGCAACGCAAAAACGTAAACAGACACAGGCAAACTGATCACCTGACTGATTACAACAGTATATATGCCTGTCATCTTCCAGCCTGAGATGACTAAGTGACCATGATGGGACGGACTGAGAACAAGACACTGCACCATGGTGATTCTGACCTGTGCCCCTGTGGCATATCTCCCCACACCCATGTAACACTCCCTCCAAGACAAAACACCCATACATTTAAGCAGAAACCTAGCTTGCTGACATTTTGATGAGGGGCAAGCTCTCTGGGCCCCTGGGAAGTCTCTGATGTAATGTAGAGTTCATCAGGACTTCTGGAGTCGCTTTCTCAGCGATCGACGACGAAGGACCCAGCCACGATCTCTGTGTTAAGCCTAATGGAGTATCCCGCTCTTCAAGATGAACCGGTTTTGCGACTACGCCATCTAAGGTAATAATTATCGCTCTTCCCACACTTTTCTCTACGCTACAAATAACGAAGACATTTTTAGCGAGTGTGTCGTTTTAAAGATACATGACTTTTAACAGGATCAACAAGTCAAACATCCCGCAAGTAAAATGTGCATGTAAGCGGACTTACCACAAGCACACGATGGTGTAATCAAAATCCAGGTTTCACGAGCAGTTAATATCGAAAACTACCAGCTGTATCCTCCAGACGGACTTTCGATTCTCTTGCCCACCTATCCCCCCTGTCCCCCCTCCCTCCCTCCTCCCCACCGGTCTGCCTCCACCCTCCTCAACCTCCCCCTACCCCCTCCTAAACTCCTTTTCAAGTCCACCAATCACCACTCTCCCCCGGTACTCATATATCAATCCAGTTGGCAACCCAAGTGCTGGAAGTGATGATGCCGCTCACAGCTGTAACTAACGTGCCACGAATTCCTACCCCCCTGTAGAAATCACTGACCTGTGCCGGGGACCCACCAGATCCCTGGGGTGCTCATGTAACCTCCGGGTGAAGAACCTTGGCCGCCTCCGCCAAACGGAACAAATTGCAGAGTACATCAGCTGTTCGCCTCTTTACTACCGGCTCTCAAGGTTGTTTTCACTAACTCGATTGAAAGGGTAAAAAAAACAAAAAAAAAACAAACAAACAAACAAAACTCTTTAATACCTGCCCCCACGCGCACGCATACACACAATCACACGTGTGTGCTTTGGGCCCAATCTTCGCAAATATGTGTGCGCGTATATAGGACGCGCGCAAAAAAAAAAAAAAAAACCGGGGGGAGGGGAGGGCGGTGGGGAAGGGGAGGGCCGTGTGAGGGGGTGTGAGGGCCAGAAGGGAGAGAGGGGGGGAGAGGCTGAGAGAGGTTGGTGGGGTGGATGAAGACCGAGGAAAGAGAAATAGAGAAACAGGGCTAGGGAGTGTCTTGTTTACGAGACCTTTCTTCTCGGGGCTAGATGTTCCTGCAAATACGTAGGTTATCGACTGTTCCCAAGCTATGAACTGGAAACCAATTGATGGCTTAGGACCCTCTTAACCTTACTTGGGGCTGGTGGTGTGTTGCAGTTACAGCACGCCGTTCATCGCATTGTTAACGCAGGTTTTACATGTGAAGGTTGATTTTATGTTGGTCTGTTTCTCTCCCTTTGATTGGTCAGGTGTTTGACAAAACGAGAAACGTTGTGGGGTAAAAAAAAAAAAAAAAAAAAAAAAAAAAAAAAAAGCGAGCGGTGTGTGAACCCGTTTGGCCGAGGCAAACAAGGCAGACTTTTGAGTCAGGTATTTTGTTTGTAGTGCAGCCAATGTAGACGCCGGCTCAGAGCTTTAAAAACTTCAGAACCACACAGCGGAAGACATCAACAATCTATTCTATTGTTACGGAAGACAGTACAGAGAACAATATGCACTCGGAAGCGAAGCTCAGAGAAAAAAAAAAGTGATAATATGCCCTTTCATTTCTTTTACACGAGATTTTGATAAAAATTTAACAGCAAGGTTCATGAAACGAGTTTTCATTATAATTCTTAGTGAGTTCGCCAAAAACAAGGACAAACAAGTTAAAGGACAAAACACAACATGTTTCGACTGCCCGAAGACGACCTAAGAGGTCGGAACGCATCGTGCTTTGCCTTGTAACTTGTTTGTTCTCATTTTTGGCGGACTCACTAGGATTTATTTCAAAATATGTTTCAATTTCCGCCTGCAGTCACCTCACTTTGAAAGTACCTTCATGAAACGTGTTATAATTACACACACACACACACACACACACACACACACACACACACACACACACACACACACACAAACAAACGCACACGCACGCACGCACACACGCACATACACACAGATGTGCGCACGCACACACACACACACACACACACACACACACACACACACACACACACACACAGAGAGAGAGAGAGAGAGAGAGAGAGAGAGAGAGAGAGAGAGAGAGAGAGAGAGAGAGAGAGAGAGAGAGAGAGAGAGAGAGATCCACCTCTCACTAATTGCACATCTTGAATACAAACATGAGAATGCCCACCCAAAAAGTCACTGCCTTGTAGGCGGACGGTTGAAATCCTTTTCATCTGGTTTTGAAGCAGAAATGGTACGGTAATAAAACTTAATGCACCAGTAGAACAATACGGGTCTTTCTCAAAACGTCGCCATCAGAAGTGTAACATATGTGCCCTCCACCCCATCACAAAATAAACACTTTCATAAAAATGGTTCAAAATTACACTAGCATGTGTCACCGACCAAGCGCTCGAGGCCTCTGAATGTAAGAGAAGATGAAAACTGCGCTCAATTACAATACACCACAGGAACCAGAAGACACTTTTTAGTAATCTGGTATCATTAGGTCTCGTGTTCATATTAGTACTAAATGAGTGATACGTTGTTAGTAGTAGTTTTTTTATGTAATCAACTGCTTTAAGCAATGTGCTTAAATCATTTAAAGATCATAAAAACCACACCAGCAAACGAATTTTTTGACACTGAATTGTTGCAGCACCATATTGAAGAAATATGCATTTGGGCTGGTAATATAATAGCGTAC
Organism: Conus betulinus; assembly: GCA_016801955.1. Classification (NCBI taxonomy): domain Eukaryota; kingdom Metazoa; phylum Mollusca; class Gastropoda; order Neogastropoda; family Conidae; genus Conus; species Conus betulinus. Next base: position 837,911 of record JADBJO010000111.1, read on the forward strand.
TACACCGTTTTATTTCTTCTCAATTTTGGGTACATTTTAATATGCGATAAATGATAGTCATAGTATTCTCTGGCCACAGTTTGACCTATTACTCCCATACGCAAGTAATTGGTACTTTTACCCACAATGGTGGATTTCATATGTCATCGATTCTAAAACCTTTTTGTGACGAAATTGTCTTTCTCTGACAGGACATGCCACTTAACAGACATGACAAGAAGACTTTGTGCAGACAGTACTGCTAAACTGTCAAGCCTGAAAAGAGACAATGATAACGCCACACATGCGCCGCATTGAATGTCACAAATCCTAGCCTCTGTCGCCATAATCATTCGCTCGGTCTGCTTGAATGTGACAGTTCAGCACACTCGCACTCACCAACTCACACGGATATGTATTTTACGCCTCGTCAGGCGGAAAGCAGAACGTTACACTTTCCTTGATCAGACTGATTCACTCAACTCTTTTTTTTCACAATTTGTTTAAAGCAAAATTCAATTGAAATCACTAAACCTCTCGTCTGACGCTCTCATGACCAACTTTTTTGGAACGGCTGAGAATATGACAAAAAACTAATACACTTGAAAAGGGGATGTGGATATGGAGGGAAGGGGGGAGGTGCAGGAGATGGGGAAAAGTGAGTGGGCACATCATCTTCCACACCAACACCAGCTCGTTGGTTTCCTCTCTCTTTTTTATTTCAAATCATAGTTGGATCGAACCAACCACACCGGCCTATTAAGACATAAACAATGATAATCATAAACATGAGGTATTATATATATATATATATATATATATATATATATATATATATATATATATATATATATATATATAACATATACAGAAAAACACAATCATTCAAATTAAGCCAAGACAAGTATCAAACATTCATAAGGAATTGTGAAAACATACATTTAAACAATAGGTGTTAGCTTCAAAGAATATCTGAATATTGTCCCTGCAGCACATAGACATTACTACAATTAAGGTGCAGGATTTACAACACACACATACACACACACACACACACACACACACACACACACACACACACACACACACACACAGGCCTCCCCGTTGCAAACGGTAGGAGGTAAAACATATCTTTGCAATCAATAACATAATCGAATCATAATCATAACATTAACCTAAGGGATCTCTGTTACCAACGGCAGAATCAACAATGTAATTATTTCATAATCATAACAACAAAGAGGCTCCCCGTTGCGACGGGCAGGAGTTACATACAGTCAAAAGCATGGATCATAATTCCATAGCGAAGAATAGTATTATAATGAACATATACAAGCACATACAAAAAAGGGAACTCTCCATTGCGAACAGCAGGAGCTACGAACAATGAATGAAATTAATTAACATCTAATTTTCAATAGTAAGGCATCACCCAGGCCGTATAGCAGTTACGCAATTGTATGAAAAAAAATCATCTGCATAGAGCCCATACATATGACAAATTAAAAAAGGACACATCTTGCTCATTAACCAGCAAACTAAAGCTATTCTTCTTTCTCAGTAGACACACCCATCTCAGGACAGTGCGTGCTGTATGCTACGGCCCCTCACGTTTTCACCTGATAGGCCTACACCCGGCCCAATAATGGCTGTTGCTTTTCAACCCTGCAATGGACCCACGGGTGTAAATATATTGAACAAAGAAACACTCGCAGACTAACCGATGCGACAATCAATATACAGACTGACCAGTGGCTACTCACGCACAAAATAGCTACATGAACGCACAAACAATCGAACAGCATTCACGTAATTAACTGCCTAATTACTCAGCCAAGTAACCACACAACCCTTCAGCCGCTCAAATAATGAAACAATCGAACAAAGAGGTAAAATATTCTTTAGTGGATAGACAGCAATCCAAACACACAGAGGAATAATCAAACTACCTTCACTGACAGTATCTTTAATCATTTGCACAGGCCGCCATGCAGTTTCATCACTGTAACTTAACCTATCATTCTCGCCAGCCAACAAGGGCGACGTTTACAAGCCAGTTTGTCTAGTATTCGAACACATGGAACCTGCAGGGCGTGCGTTTAAACTTTATCCACTAATCACAATAAAAGACAGCAACTCTGTAGTCTATGTTTTCTGGCAATGATTTGTTGATCACTGACAATAAAATCTGCGATAATACTGAATAACTGTTCTTGATTTTATTCTTATCAAGCGCCAGTCCCTGCTTAGTTACAGAGTTACTTAAACAATTGATGGTGGAAATTTGGTATATCACATTTCCAGTTTAATAAGAAAATGGAGTTTGTACAATATAAATGTAAGAACATAGAACTTTTAACTTCCATTTACTAGTGTTGTTTCACTAAAATGGTACTCTATCTGCCCTCACTTTAGGTAAAACATAGCCAAACCAAAGGCAAAAACCATCAACATACCTTAACATTACAAACACCTGAATAACGGAATCAGTGTCACAGCCTTCATCACATCCTGCTCAGTCAGTGAAGAAATGGTCTCAGAGCCAGAATGCTGGGAGTATATAGGCCTTCCAGCTCCTTTCAACGAGATCTTTCGAGAAACTCCTTTGTGGCCTGAGTCACAATAGAACCACTGGAAGCGTCTAAAGTGTCTAAGATCTGGCCTTGCTGGGCTTCCCTTGAACAGACATTCTATCCCCTAGGGCCCGACAATCAACGGTGCTGACCGTCATTAAGTGGCTGGGTCTGGAGAAGTGCAGAGGAAACAGACCCTTCAGACTCCGTACCTTGGCCAAACCCAGCAACGACTCCCACCTGAGGATATTTACCTCTCTAAAATCTCACATCCACCTCAACAAAGACATCACGAACCACGGCTCCACGGTCTCCCGCGGCTGTCGCCTGGCCTTACTTAGTCTTCCAGGCGAAGCCATCCAGACCAGCCATGGTCAAAGCGAGGCTGAAGACCTCAGCAAAAGCGACACACCAATTACGATGTGACTGAAGCCCAATGGCTCTCTTCTAAAGCGTCTGCCCAGACCAGCCGGTAGCAAATTTTCTTCTGCTGAGTGACCAACCTCTTAAGTAGCATTCCAAACTACCAGCTAGGTTACCCCTCACTGCGACCCTATCTCACGTGTGAGGGATTAACCACTGCAAACTCTCTGTTCTCAAAAGTTGGGCAGAATCATACCCTTTATATATTGACTAAAATTCGTGGCCAGATTTCTCCAGTTCTGTCTATTCTGTACTGTTTCAGGCCATAGGTTTTCTTCCCTTGTCTTTCCCTCCATCTCCCTCCCTGAAAAGTTTCCTTGAGGATTATTTTAGCAAGACTACTGGATGTGGTTATGTGGCCAGACCAACGTAATTCTCTGTTCGTAACTGACATCAGTCAACCATTTAACGCCATGTGCTGCATGATGGTTTGGCACGCTTGATATAATCCCAAGTTTTGTATCTTGCGATAACACCTCATTTCCATGGCTTGGATTCTTCGTTACAAAGCTGCTGTGGAGGTACATGTTTTACTTGCTTATACACAGACGGAATACACGAGGTCAAGCAGAAGCCTGGTTTTGTTTCATGCAATTGCTATAGTCCTTCAATACAACTTTTTTGTCTGGATAGTGTCTGGAAAAGTGTCATAACATCTTGCACACACGTAAAATCCCATCACCAACTTTCTTAAGAGAAAGCCAGTTTGGCCGTTGGTATGGATGACACATCATACATACCATGCACCCTGCGTGAGAAATGGAAAGAATGAAGGAAGTAAGCAAACTGATTGAACGATATTGAACAATATAGACTGGATAACACACGGGAAACGACTGAATGAAACGCCAGCTGGCAGCACTTCAGTCGGCACTACCCAGGTAGGCGGCCTGTTGTGTAAACGAGTGTGAATTGTAAAGCGCTTAGAATTTGGTCTCCAGCTAAGGATAGGCGCTATAGAAGTATACATAATAATAATTATGCTGATTGTTCTGCCCATTGAAAGGATTTCTGGTTGGATCCCTAGCTGCTAACGATAGATCCTAGGTAAAAGAACTGTTTGAGCGACCCCCAGCTTCTGTGTTATGGACAGTTATGTCAGTAGTGCTTGTGGCTTTGCTGCTGGCAATCCATTTGGACTTCTCGCTGCTGATTTCCCTGCCACATCTTGTTGATGTTCACACCCAGTCCGTAAACAAGATTGGCGTGTTCTTTTTCAGTGCCTGCCACGCTATTGATGTCGTCTGCAAAGCGGACGTTCGTGGTAAGTTCCTCTACGTATCACGAAAAACAGAGAATATGTTCTTCATTTCATGTCAGAACATTTCCCCACGGATCATGACAACAGAGAACGATATTACACCCATCTACACACACACACACACACACACACACACACACACACACACACACACACACACAAGAACAACAATTTCTTCGTGCATTATGAAACAAAGAACAACGATTTTTTTTTTTATTTGCATCATAAAGTTATCTCTTTGCGAATATTTGTTTCTTTAGCCGTTCATTGCAAAGCACGCGTTCGACCCACATCAAAACTGAGGGTTCTTACAAAGACAGCAAATTACTTCCGTGTCTAGTTCTTAAAAATCCGATCAAACCCTGAAAAAGCTCTTCACGTGTGTAAAAAACAGAGTAGGGCAATTGCTGTAATCAGCAAAAGAATCTTAGCACACATCACTAAAATGTGTTCACACTAGCTGTTGGGTACTTAATACATACAATGTCGAACAGATGTTTCTTTACTTTCACACGCACGCGCACGCGCGCGCGCGCGCGCGCACACACACACACACACACACACACACACACACACACACACACACACACACACACATACACACATACACGCTCGCACGCACGCACGAGTGCACGATTTCTCCCTTTCACCTTATCTTCCCCGTCTCATAGTCTTCAGCCAAGATTATGTGCGCAGGGCAATAAGTTCTTCTTCTATCCACTCTCTTTCTGTTTTACGTTTTCGCCTTCCCTTGTAAAGTGCAACCAAGATACAAGATTACATGTCTGTGTTCTTCGGTGATGAGACAAGCTGTAAACAGCAAAATCACATTCGGCTGCTGCATCGACTTCACGACTGTGTGTGGCTGCGTCTACATGTGATTGCGTGTGTGTGTGTGTGTGTGTGTGTGTGTGTGTGTGTGTGTGTGTGTGTGTGTGTGTGTGTGTGCGCGCGCGCGCGCGCGCAAGCGTGTGTGCGTGCGTGCGTGCGTGCCTGTGTGTGTGTGTGTGTGTGTGTGTGTGTGTGCGCGCGCGCGCGCGCGTGCGTGCGTGCGTGCGTGCGTGCGTGTGCGTGCGTGCGTGCGTGCGTGCGAGTGCGTGTGTGTGTGTGTGTGTGTGTGTGTGTGTGTGTGTGTGTGTGTGTGTGTAAGGGGGAAAAGCCCCACCAGTGTTTCTCTCTTCACATTATAATGTTATATTGTACTGCGCGGCACTTAACTAACAGCTTAAGTTCTATCCTTTCAAAGAATATTTACTGATGGTTCTATATCAAAGGAGGGAATTGCTTCTGCTACTTTCTGCTCAAAGAATATTTACTGATGGTTCTATATCAAAGGAGAGAATTGCTTTGCTACTTACTGCTCAAACCTCCCTCTCGGACACACTCCGTCAGACGGTTCAGTCTACAATGCTGAGCTCACAACGTTGGTCCAGGCACTTTAAATGGTCTCTAAATCCCAGCATAAAGACTTTCTCATTTTCTGTGATTCCCTCTCTGCTTTGGAGGCCATTGTTGGCCATAACCTAAGTACCATCAACTCCTGAATGTTTTTTTTAAACTATATATCTCTCTAAAATCTGAAGGTTATAACATAGTTTTACCTGAATTGCAAGTCACGTCGGCATTTGAGGCAGTGAGGTGGCTAATAAACTCGCCACGAATATCAAAATTAAACATACAGGGGGATTCTTTCTGCTCAGATTAATGTCAAGAACCCCTGTCAAGAGAACTGCAGTACACAGACCTATAACACGGGTTTTCAGATCAGTCCAAATCTTTAAATACTTTTTTTTTTGGCACCTGCCATTTGTGGTTGTAAAGAAGAAGCAGTTCTGTACCGGTTAGAAAAGGGACACTGTTTATACCAACTCACACCTCGTAACAGCTGAGGAAGCTCCGTGATGCGTTTCTGTGCGATAAGCTCTCCCTACAAAATTTGTTTTACAGAGGGTTGGGACTTACATATCAGACATAAATATTTTACAGCAGACTCTGTGAAAATCCTAATCAGAGATGTTCAACCTAATATGATTTTGAATTCGTGAAGAAGATAGCAATTTTTCATATGATCTATGATGTTGTGGTAGTGAGAATTATGAGCGCTTTTGTACGTTTTTTTTTTTAATATACTTTACTGAACCTCGCCGCCCCGACTGATCATCATTATTTTTAACCAGTATGGTAAACTCCACATAGGCAAATGGGTGAAACAAGCTTAGTCAAAACAATCAGCAAAAGTCATGTGCTGCACATACACGCACGCACGAACACAAACGCGAGCGTGCGCGCGCGTCCGTACCACCACCAAGAAATAAAAATGAATCAAAACACATATTTTTGTCAATAAATCTGAACTTGTTTTCGCTGTTGAAGATTTTTTTTTTTTCCCGAGACGCTGGTTTTAGAATTAACACGCATAACACGTGAAATAACACGATGGAGAGATTAAACAAATAAGATACACCCTTCACCATTTCTTAGACCTCAGCTGTATATACAAGATTAGCTTTTTTCCCAATATGATGGGAAATCTTTACTTTTGAGTTCTAAAAATATTTATTCAGACTTTGTATAACTGATTTTGGCAGTGTCGGTCTTTCTTTGTTTTCTATTATGTTTAAGCTAAAACTCCTCTCTGTCTGTCTGTCTGTCTGTTCGTCCGTCCGTGTGTGTGTGTGTGTGTGTGTGTGTGTGTGTGTGTGTGTGTGTGTGTGTGTGTGTGTGTGTGTGTGTTCTGTTGAGTTGCGTTGTGTCTGTGCGCGTGTGCACATGCGAGTATGTAACATGTTTTATTTTTGTATTTTTTTGTATTCGTGTGTCCGTGACACACACACACACACACACACACACACACACACACACACACACACACACACACACAACACAGAGAGAGAGAGAGAGAGAGAGGGAGAGGGTGAGTGATAGGCAGAGACAGAGACAAACAGAGACAGAGACAGAGACAGAGAGACAGAGACAGACAGACAGACAGATAGGCAGGCAGCGACAGCTAAGTCAGCTCCGGTTGTTTATGGCCCAGCTGACCACGGAGAGCTGATTCCCTCAGGAAGACAAGCGACCAGTGAGTTAAGTCACCTGGAAGTCAGGCCAAGGAGTCCGCGTTCCCTTTTCGGGCCGAAGAGCGGCAGCAGGATCAATAGTCGTCAGACAGTGACTTGAGCAACAAGACTGCTAATTGGGAGGAACCCAATGCCGCCCCGAGATGACTCAATAGTCAATAACCCGTTTCCTTTACAACATTGATTAGACACGACAGCACAGGACAGGACAGGTAAGGCCAGATTTGGTGCGGTCATTGTTTTACGCACACACGCTTGCACGCGCGCGCACACGCACACGCGTGCACGCGCAAACACACACACACACACACACACACACACACACACACACACACACACACACACACACACACACGTGCGTGCACAGAAAGAGACAGACAGAATACAGACGGCCAGAACAAACAGAGAGACAGACAGACAGACAGACAGACGGAGAGACAAAGACACACGGAGAGACAAAAACAGACAGAGGGACAAGGGAGAGAGACAGAGAGAGGTGGGAGGAGGAAGCCACCGAAAACAAACCAAACGGTAAAGACCGGAGCGGAAGGAGGTGGGTGGAGGGAGAGGGAACAGATAGCAGGAGAATGAGAACGTATGTGGGGGCGGAAAATGAGAGAGCCAGAGACGAGAAAGGCAGAGGGATGGACAGATAATGAGACTGAAGAGGAAAGAAACAGACCAATCTGTAATGCTTCACAGCCATTCCAACACAATACAACAGCTGACATGCGTGAGACTTCAACCCTCTGCTGTTTCAGCGGCCACTGACAGTAATAGCTCTGCTTGCTTTGATACCTCTAGCCCCTACCATTGCTCCTACTGCAGTGCTTGCTTAAAATAAATCCGTATTCACAACATATTAGAGTAGCAATGAGAAGAATTGCAAGTAGCAAAAGCCAAGACACGTACTCAACTTATACCACAAATGACAAAGTTTTGACTGGAGTCGAAAATTGGAAACGACGGTAATGGAAACAGCAAGTCTCTCGCTATTTCACAACAGAACGGAAACAACCCAAAACAATGCTTTCGAACTTTACTTTAGCCATTAATCAAAACACCAATGACACAGATTAATGACAAATGATTTTAACAGCATGTTTGTCACTTTCAAGTCCACTACCACTCTTTTCAAAAGTCAGAACGCCAGAGATACACAAAAACACAGTCAGTAACGCGTGTGTGTGTCCGCCATTTGCGTGGATGCACGCGATGCACCTTTGCCTCATGGATTGAGTCAGAGTCCTCAGAGTCATCTGGGGTATTGCTGCCACTCCTGCTGCTCAAGGAACTAGGAACAGCTGGTTGAGGTCAACTGGGGGGGGGATGATTGCTTCGAAGTCGCGCGGCCCAGCACGTCCCATAGGTGCTCGATTGGATTAAGGTCCGGTGAGCAGGCTGGCCAGTCCATGTGGATCACGTGTTGCTGCTGAAGAAAGTTGTTGACGACTCGAGCCCTGCCCTGTGAGGTCTGGCGTTGTCGTCTTGAAGTACCGCGCCTGGTCCAATAGCTTGCAGCGCTGGCAGCACAAGGGGCTGCAGGATGCCATCCCTGTAGCCCACACCGTTGAGGTTGCCTTGCCTTGCACCATGTGGTGCAGGGGGGGTTCTGTAGTTCCGTGCCATCCCTCCCCCCACACCATTATGGATCCACCACCATAGCGATCACGCTCGCTCACGAGACCATCGTGATAGCGTTCTCCTTGCCGCCGCCAGACACGGTTCCTGCCGTCATGAAATGATAAGGCAAAGCGGGACTCGTCAGTAAACAATACTCTTGCCCACTGATCTCTGGTCCATGCTAAGTGACGCTGGGCCCAAGCCAAACGAGCAGCACGGTGAGCTGGTGTCAGGACAGGACGGACGGCTGGGTCGTCTTGAGCGCAGGTGTGCCTCTCTCAACCGGTTCCGAATGGTCTGGTCACTGACGGTGACATTGCCGGCTGCTTGCAGCTGCCCCCTGAGTGTGTCGGAAGTGGCCGTTCTCTGCCTCAGAGCTGACAGGACAACAAACCTGTCCTGCTGCCTGGAGGTGGACCTTGGGCGTCCTGGACGTCTTCGCTCAGCAACACTTCCTGTCTGGTTGAAGCGGTCTCTCAAAAGTGAATGAAATGAATGAATGGGCGACTGACAGTCGACGACCAACCTCTCGCACCCCCACGCCCTCCTGAAGCCACGCAATTGCCCGCCCTTGGTCATCCTGACTCAGTCGTTGTCTCCGAGGCATGGTTGCAAAAGTGCCGTAAACACAGGCATAAATGCCCACCAGTCTCTCAAAACTGGCTGACCTGTGTTCAGATAAGACATGATTTGCACGTGCATTGCAGTATTCCTGCAGTTCAGATGTGCTCTGTTGCACAGGCCTGTTTGATTTGCACCCTTTTTTTTTTCGTGCAGTATGTGCACATTTCAGTTCACCGCTGTGATGTGCATGACACAGACTGAGTTGATTTTTGATCAAATTCAAGTTGACTGATCAGGCATGCAACCAAATTCAGTAAGTTTTGGTGGGTGCGTGAGCGTGTGTGCATGTGAGTGTGCAAGCTGCAAGAGCAAATGTGGAAATAAATTATTCGTAAAAATCAACAAGAAATTAAAAAAAAATTCCCACCACATGAAATATTCTTCTATTTTCTTTCAGATTTTTGTCTTCTCTACCAAATAATATGAGTTTGGACATCATCCTTCATGTCGGCGGGTAGAATGTGCATTGTGTGTAAACGGGCGTTTTGATAAAGACGGCATTCTAACAGCAAGTGGGCAGCGTTTTCCATTGGCCAGCCACAATCATTTACAGAATAGTTTGTGAGATGTCCATGAAATACATCATGTTTAAGATTACTCATGACTAGCCCAAGTTCATACAGAAGTATTTCATTAGTCCCGTCGGGTAGATACTAGTGTCTGGGAATCAAGCAATCTGCGCTGCTAAGAAAGTGTTTGAGTACACTAAGAGAACTGGATCGTTTGATGTAGTTTGGCAGATCATTCCAGAGGATGGTTGCTGGAGAAAAGAAGATTTGTATTGATCTGTTCTACCACTTGGAACAGAGCTCTCTAGCGGATATCTACGACAGCATGCGTTTAGGGAAGAAACAAGAAGGTGAAGATGATTAAGAAGTTAGACGGGAACCATTCCGTTGATGAGTTTATAAAATCAAATGGTTTTATGACAACGTCTTTCTTTCAACGTTGTAAAGCCGGACTGCATGTAGAGTTTGTTGTGGCTTGTACCTCCTACTGAGCCAACTGTAGCTTTTAAGGCATCACTTTTTCCCGAATTATCTCGAATTTGCAATTAGGCCTACAGTTGTCCCAGATAGTATCTGGCAAGATAAAAGAGGGCTTGTGAATGATTTGCACATGATTTCAAGTGCTCCACGACTGAACTGATTTTTAAACGAGCGGAGACAAGCAACAAGAACGCGACACTTTGATATTATTGCCTGGATATGGGAATCCCATTTGCAGTTATTGTGAATAATGACTCTAAGGTGTTTTTAAGATTCTGTTTCACGAATTTCAACGTCTCAAAAACCTCAATGGAAATGTTTGCAGCATTATTTGGTTAGAAACTGTCATGAGTTCTGTTTTGGATAAGTGGAGTTTAGCTTTCCATTTTAGTGCCAAATATGGTATCTCTTCAAGATCAGGGTTAAGTATTTCTGTTCTACTATGACGATTTTCTAGTCCTAGATAAATACTAGTATCAACTGCCAACAATTCAATTATACACTCAATATCATTTACAATATCATTTATATAAACAAGGAACAATGACAGACAAGAACAGAGCCTTGAGCAACACCAGCAACTAAGGTAGATATGGTGACTTGCGCGTCCTTTGAAGACAACTGTCAGTGAGTGATCACTTAGATAGTCATCAAACCTACAGCTGAAAGCTTACATATAAGTCCTTGGTGCCATACCCCGCTCAAAGCGTTTGACATGTCAAAGGAGATTATTTGGTGGTGGTTCAGAATCTGGAAACTCACAGAAATTATCGTAAATACTGAGCAGTTGAAAAACTGTTGAATCATTTGGAATAGAGCCGGACTGAGCAGTAGCAAAGGTTTATTTTCCATTAGGTACCTGAAAACATGTTTGTGAACGCATTTTTCCAAAACTTTATCAATAAAACCTAACGAAAGAGAGCGATAGTGTTCACACTTTTGTCTATCACTTTTCTTTTTTTTTTTTTAATGGGTGTTACATGAGCTATTTTCAAAATGAACAGAAATTTAGTCTCAGATAGTGACCGATTGTTGAGGTGTGTCAGTGGTTTGCTAACAGTATCTGCTGCAGCAGTTAAAAGTTTACTATGCAAATCCGGACCAACAGCTGTCTTACAGGCAAATCTTTTAATAAGCATTTGACCATTTCTTGAGTGATTATCAATTGGGTAATGGATCCACCAAATTCTGTTACTCTAGAAACAGGCTAGTCTTCGTTTTCTACGGAACACTATTAGTAGTAACGTATTGGTGTGGTTGAACGCGTCGGCTCTACCTGCAGGCGTATAGTACACCTTGCCACTGGCTTCAATGGGACGGAGTTCGTCATCTGCATGCCCTGCTTAAAAATGAATGATTCAACAAGCTTCCGCCAGTCCTTAGAGCCAGAGTGGTTAGGGCAAGAAATTCGATTGTCGAGTTCTGCTATCTACTCTCCCTTCTATTGCCTAAGAACTATTGTTCTATCGTTTCGAATTTGTCGGTATAGAGCCCAGGCCCAAACAGAATTAGATAATTTAGTTAGTTAATAGTTACTGTTCTTCTTTTTAATTAATTTCTTTGTTATGTCGTAATCTACGGCGTATAATGTTCGCCTATATAAATATCTTGCATAGGCATTTACTGGCTAGCTACAAACACAATTTGATCAGAAAAAGCTTCCGCTGCTTTGTCTATCGATTCTGGGTTCAAGAAGTCCCAACAATGCTTGATAATTCAGTATTCAACTTGCGTACATTATGTTTGGCGTTATCAAACATTGTACGTTCTTGACGCGCATTGAACCTACAATAATTGGTCAAGACAATGTATCACACACACACACACACACACACACACACACACACACACACATCTCTCTCTCTCTCTCTCTCTCTCTCTCTCTCTCTCTCTCTCTCTGTGTCTGTGTGTGTGTGTGTGTGTGTGTGTGTGTGAGTGTGTGTGTGTGTGTGTGTGTGTGTGTGTGTGTGTGTGTGTTGTGTGATTTGCTTTTTTTTTTTTTTCTTTTAATTCAAACCAGTCTTGTTTTGCTGAAATCACTGTGATGTTATAGCGGCTTTTATGAGTAAAACAAACAAACAAATAAAACTTACATATAATTATTTGAAAGTTTGTCGCTTACACGTGACATGAGCGAGTGACCTGGAAACGCTGTAGGCTAAAAACAGCCACAGGCTACACAATGGTTCATGCGTAATCAGTCTGACGTCAAAAACGTTTGACGTCAGACCTGAAGCTGAGGCTTGATGCTATTTAGGTAGGCCTAACAGTGTTACGTAGACCGTTCTAGATTTATCCCTTCACGTGTCCGAACCTACCCCCTTCCCCCTTCCCCCTTCCTATGCGCATACCTCCTTCCAGTCTCCCGTTCCCTCCAAAATCATGATTTTGCTCCTCTTTGGAATCTCAAAAAACGAAACTGAAGAATGCTATGAAAAGGGTAAAACAGACCTACTAGGCAGTCACAAACTGTTCAGCAACCGATACAATTTAAACAAAGACATGATGTGCACCGATTTTTTTCCTTTAAGATATTGTTCAAAAGATTACAAATAACTGTAACGAGCTGAAAACAGACGGTTAAAGCCGTCAGGAAATAAGGTTAAGGGGATGCAGAAGGGAGGGGAGTGGCGATGTGCATTTCGTACGGCCGTTAGCACTAACTGACCACTGTCGCTTCTGTTGAGTGTGTAAGATGAAAATCTGCTCGTTCAAAGATTCAAACATTTTAATCATTTAACGCCTTTTGGAGCATGGAGGACTTGAAACAAATCAAACAAATATAAATGAAAGAAATTAAACATCTAAAAATTTCCTCTATAATAAACACACTGAATATTATAATGTTACATAACCTTATTAAATTTTAGAAACTTCGTTAAGTTTAACAACACTTTTTTTACCACCACAGAGTAAACAATAGTTAAATACGGACTTTATACATGTACATTTTCTGGATATAAACTGATTTCTAATGTCGTTATATTTGGTACATTTCATTACAAAATGAAATTCATCACCAAGCTCATTCTGGTGGCCGTCCCGACAGAATCGTCTGCCAATTTCTGTCCTGAGTTTATGATTACCACTGCAAAACCGAATCACTGGGTATATATAAACATCAGTATATTTAATATATTTTTCCACGGCAAAACTCTGTTTTAAGATTTCTGTAGAATAAACACTTATTACTAGATTCTAAAGCATCATTCCATGCACGTATGTAAATGTCATCTAATGAATTACGAACATTTCTACAGAGACTGTGAACAGACGAAAACTTTTTATATCTCCCACACACACTTGAATCTTGTCTCTATTAGGATATCCCGTATACACATCAACCACCTAGATGTAAAACCCTGATTTCTGTATAAATCATATAATACTTGATACAATCCAGATGAACATTTGTTTGTGGAGAAAGTAAGGATGACCTGCATTTTATCAGTCGTGCATATACTTGAACTGAAACAGGATACATTCCTAGTTCTCCAAATATCAATTCTGTTGTAGAACGATTTAAATGGGAAAAATGCTTAAAAATTTAAGCTGAAAACTTTCCATTAGCTTTAAATGACTATATCCCCAAATTTCACAGCCATATAAAAGTACAGGCAGTACCATTGACTGGTATACGTCCAGTACAATGTTTATTGGCAAATTTTGAAATTTTGCCATCTTTGATAAAGAAAATATTGCATATTGCGCTTGGTCATACAAATACTTCTTACATTTATGAAAATGTCCTGCTCTGCTAATGATATATATCTAAATATTTGAAAGTGTGTACTATTTCTATAGACTGGTTTCTGACCTTTTTTTTCTAGGATTATTGCGTTCATTAAAGGCTACACCCTTTGTTTTTGCTACATTCCAGAACTATGCACCTATGCCATGCACACATACCTCGGGTGTTAGGGTAACGGGGGGGGGGGGGGGGGGGGGGGGGGGGGGGGGGGGGGGCTGAGGAGTTGAGTAAGTTGAGTAAGTTCCGCTGAGCGCTTCTCCGTCTGTGTGTGGTCACAGTAAAGCAACGGCCCACCGTGTGCTGCTACCCTTCCTGCTTTGCTTCGGCAGGAATCCAGCGGTTCGTACTAATCACATTTCCCTCCAGCCTTTGACCCACAGCGAGGGACAAGTAATGCTAAAACCGAGAAACCGGCTTCTGCGTTTACCCCCCTCCCCACCCCCCCCCCCCCCCCCCCCCCTCCCCCCCTGTTCTTTCCTTCCCACCGCCCCTCACAGAACTGAGAAGAAACCAGGGAAGGACGGGACAGGGGAGAGAACCACAGACATACACACATACATAAAGTCGATGGAGGGAACAGGAATGAAGGAATGGGGTAGGGGGGGGGGGGGGGGGGGGGGGAGAGGGAAGAGATGGAGGAAAGATGTTACGGGGGGGGGAGAGAGAAGAAGGATGTATTCTTCGGGGGGGGGGGGGGGGGGGGGGGGGGGGGGGGGGCGGAGAGAAATGGAGGGAGGAAAATAAGGGGAGGGGTGGGGGGAAAAAGGACACAGTCATAATAGGAAATTACAAAAATGTGAAAATTAGTACATATATTGTTCAGCCGAAGAGAAAATAATTGTCCTTCAGATACAAACAGAACACGAGCACATACGCCAACGCACATGCATTTACAATGATGCAGGGCACACACAGTGCACGCGTGTGTTTTGAAAGCACACTGAAAAAGAGAGACAGAGGGAGAGGAAAGTGGACAAGAAGTCTGTTACTTGGTAAAGAATCAAGAGGAAATAAAGGTCTGCACCACATATGCTCACACACACACACACACACACACACACACACACACACACACACACACACACACACACACAGAGAGAGAGAGAGAGAGAGAGAGAGAGAGAGAGAGAGAGTATTCATTTCAAGGAGTGATTATATAACTCGGCTGTATTAACGAAAAAGACAAGAGAAGGTTTCGAAGTGGGGTGACTGCAGGCGGAGATTGAAACAAAAGCAACAACAGAATTACTGGGCCGCCAAACGAAGACACAAACAAATTACAAACAAAACACAACGCGTTTCGACCTATGGGGTCTTCTTCAAACAGGACAAAAACATTTACAACAATAAAAACAAAGGACAAACAGATAGTCGCTTATCTCTTCGAAATAGGTGGAAAATTTGCTCTTTGGTCGGCGACTAAAATTACGGAATGGAACTGAAGGAGAAGAGGTCGAACGGGAGACAATACAGACGAAAATGATAATGATGACAAAAGTCATCATCATCATCATCATCATCATCATCATCATCATCATCATGGTATTCAAAGAGAAGGGAAACAAAAGACTGATGCGGTTAAAAATAATTCTCAACAGCAGTACTAATTTGCAATGTTTTCAAAACCAGTTTTAAATACGGGTACTTTCGTTTCTACTCGCATGATTTAGAATGGATCGGTGTAGCACTCCCATTTGCAAACTTTTGCTTGGCTAAATTCGTATGATAAGAGTACACAATCGGCGTACGGAAAGAGCACTCTGAGGACACTTCGCGAACCCATAAGCAATGTTTTGCTGAAGTTGAAACGAGTTTTACTTAAAACAGTCGTGACAAAGAATATGAACACCAATGTTTACTTCAAACATCTAATTGGAGAGAGAGAAGAGAAAGAAAGAAAGAAACATTAGAAGTAGAACAAGAAAGATAGATAGAAGAAAGAAGGGGAAGGAGGAGGAATACAGACACAACAATAAGAATAAAAATGATGATAATAAAGAGATGACGACAACAACAAACAGGCTTATCATTAACAGCGTGATAACATTTAAGCTACTGTGATCGTTTAAACACCTAACCACAAAAACAAGAAATGACAAGAAGAAAAAGAAAAGTAAAAGGAGAAGAAGAACAACAACACGAACAAAATAACAACAGCAATAATAACATATCTGTTGCTGCTGATACAACAACAACAATCATCATCATCATCGTCATCATCATCATCGTCATCATCATCATCATCATCATCATCATCATCATCATAACTCACGGTGCGATCTTCCATTTTTTCATGACGGTAGATGCAGCGTAAAGCAGGCTATTCATTAAACGGCATAGCCGAAAGTCAAGATTCGCCTTTCGTCGCCTGAATCGGACTCTTCAGTGGAACCCGGCTGTTCGTGCTGCTCCTTTCCTGGACCCAAGTGGTGATATACCACCTACAAATTTAGTAGTATTCTAACCACCAAAGACGAAAGAACAAAATCCGATGAAATCCCAAAGCACAAGGTGAAAGGTAGAAAAACTAAAATGAGAGGAAAGCACTTTAAGAAAATAATTAGAAATAATATCAACGAATAAATGATACAGAGCGAAATATTTGAGCTTCTGCTCAATGATCCATTTAAGGATATAAGGGAGGGCAGAAGGCGTCGACAGTCAAGAGTCGTTAACTCAACTTTTAATAACCCAAGCATCAGTGCCGACAACAGCAAAGAATTGTGCAGAAGAGCCGTTTCCTGAGTCTCTTTATAGATGCTATGCCCGACTGAGCAGTCAAAAAAGTGCTATGCTCAACAAATAGTTTGTGTGTGTGTGTGTGTGTGTGTGTGTGTGTGTGTGTGTGTGTGTGTGTGTGTGTGTGTGTGTTAGAAATTGTGTGCAAACATTTTGCAAAAGTGCCCAGAAGCCTAATTTGTTTGGATGGGCGCTATACAGATTGTCCTCATTATTATCATTATGATTATTATCATTATCATTATTTATTTATTATTATTATCATTCTTATCATCATTATTCTAATCATCATTATCATCATTACATTATCATTATTATTATCATTACTGTTTGTTCTTGTTATTATTATTATTATTATAGTTTTTATCATCATCATCATCATCATCATCGTTATTTTAAGAACTATCAATATCATTATTGCTGTTGTTGCTGCTGCTGTTGTTTTTGCTGTTGTTATTGTGGGGAAAAGCAAGTGCAGGATCACAATTCCTAAAAAGACTTTGCAAAGATTCAGAAGAAAAAAGGCCCGGGCATCGAAAGGGAGACTTCGTGCAGTGCATGACACTACACGCCTCGCTCCTTGACTTTCTTCTGTGACATCAACTCTGTGGCTTCGGTGCAAGGACAACGTTTAGCTGCTGCGGTACTTCGTATGTTTCATCGTCCTCGCTAGAAACGGCTGTCGCGCCATCCATGCAGGCTTTCAGTCGGGGCTTTTGGTATCAATTTTCTGGGTCTACTGAACCAGTACCACTCATCAATGCTTTCAAAGTGATCTCCGTCGCCAACAAACATATTGGAGAAACTGCACGGCCCATTGTTCTGCCAGTTTCCATACTGATGAGATCTGTTGTGCATTCCTTCGTGGGAACCTCGTCAAGAAGTCATAGAAATACCTCACCAGCCTTTCCCTGATGTTCTTTAAGACATGGCACTTACTGACGGCCAGCTGAATCATCTTTTGTCGAACTGATCTGTATGCATTTGCGAGATCGAGCATCACCCCACCGATGCTTTAGCTGTTTCGATTGCTCCTCAAATCACAGTGGCATGCTCAACACAGCCAAAAGCGCACGGGGTGCCTCTTTTCTGGACTGAAACATCCAAGTACTCATTTTCTGTGAGGTATTTAGTCAGCCTCGCTACTATGACGGAGAAGATTCCCCCTCTACGTTCAAGAGTGATATTAGTCTAAACTAGTCAATGTCACTCGAATTCTGCTCATTGGGAGAGTAAGTTCCAGCATCAGCTTTCATCGATTGGTCGCTTATTTTCAAGTTCCTCCAGGTTTATCTTATCAGTTTGTGGAGCCAAACAAGGACATTGAAACATTTCTCAAACAGCAGACAGGGTACCCATGAGATTCGAGCAAAGATTTGGCAGTGATAGTAATTGGCATTGCACTTTTTCTATGGCACCGAAGGCCGCACCATGCCCCCGATATTAAGTGTAGCTTCATGTTTGCTGAGATGCTGTTTAGGAGTTTCTATGACTACGGTGAGTGTACCTGATCTTACCTGCTCAATTAGTTTTCCTGGGAAACTGGAAAGAGTTTCTGAAGATACTGTCTAGGGTATTCTCGTTCTTCCTACTCCTCTTTCTTGCTTATTCTGCATTGCTGAGGGCACTGAATTGTGTGCTTTTAGTTTTCCCCAAAACTTCTCAAGTCTTTTCTTTATTTATTCATTCATTTACTTATTTGAAAGGATTCCTCCTTCTCTTCCAGGTGGTGTCTATCTCTCTATGATGTCTGGATTCATGAAGTGTCTTCACTTTGGCATCTCCGCTTTTTTCATACACAATATCCCAGAATATAACTAGTGTGTGTGTGTGTGTGTGTGTGTGTGTGTGTGTGTGTGTGTGTGTGTGTGTGTGTGTGTGTGTGTGTGTGTGTTCAATTTAATTTCTGCTATTCCTCTTTCGTATCTGCGGGTGGCAAGTTAAGGTTCTGGTTTTTGGCATGTAGAGCATATAAACTCTTCGTCTAAATAATCAGCGTTATTCGATGTTCCACTGTCCATTTCTTAGTAATTAAATGCAGGGTTTTTTTTTGTTTTGTTTTTTTTTTGTTTTTTTAATCTTGTAGTACTGCCGGATGCCCAGGGTGCATAGCCATATCACTCTAAATTGTTATTTGCAACTTTCATGTATCCTGAGAACTTCTGTTACTCTTGACGGTTCAGGTTTTGGAGAATGACCTGCGTTTCTGTTGAACATCAGAAATGATTATCACACACATTTCTTGCCGAGAAACGGAAACAAGATCATCAGTTTTAATCATCTGCGAAAAAAAAAAGAAGCAAAACAAGGCTAGCACCTTTATTTTATTTCGATTTTGTTTGTTTGTTTTCGGTGAACGTCGCAAGCTTGAAGATCAGCTCGAATGGGACACCCAGCCCATTCCACAAAAACAATATTAAAACATCGCCTCGACGTGCACGTATTTTGACCTTTTCAAAGTGTGTGTGTGTGTGTGTGTGTGTGTGTGTGTGTGTGTGTGTGTGTGTGTGTGTGTGTGTGTGTGTGTGAGTGAGAGAGAGAGAGAGAGAGAGAGAGAGAGAGAGTGTGTGTGTGTGTGTGTGTGTGTGTGTGTGTGTGCGTGCGTGCGCGTGCGTGCGTGCGTGCGTGCGTGCGTGCGTGCGTGTGTGCGTGCGTGCGTGCGTGGGAGCGTGTTTGGGTGTGTGTGTGTTGGGGTGGGTGTGTGGGGGGGGGGGGGGGGGGGGGGAGGAGGGGGTAGAACGGGCAGATGGCACAGCTGGGAAAGAAAGAGACAGTTGTGTAGGATAAATGGAAATACTCCATCAATAACTGTTTTTGGCTCTTAGGTTTGATCATGCCTCACATTGCAACGGACTTGACGTGCGCACGCCTTTAGCAGAAGGTGACGACAATGTGAGTATCATCGTTCACGTACATTTCTTATCGCATCATGGACCTTATCATCATCTGTCCAGTCTTCCTTTCCTTCTCTTTTCTTCTTCTTCTTCTTTCTTTCTCCTCCTTCTCCCCCTCCTCCTCTTCTTCTCCTCCTCCTCCTCCTCTTCTTCTTCTTCTCTCTTCTTCTCTCTCTCTCTCTCTCTCTCATCTTCTCTTCCTCCTCTTATTTTTTTTTTTTTTTCTTTTTTTCTTTTTCTTTGGTCTTTTTTCTCTCGTCTTCCTCGCCCCCCTGCTGCTTCTTCTTCTTCTGTTCACCCTCAACCCCACCCCTTCTCTCTTCCACATCTCTTTTTCTCTCTTTGTCTTCTGTTTCTTCTTTTCCACCATCTTCCGCTTCATATTGTCTTTCTTTTTTTTTTTTTTCTTACACGTTTCTTTCACATTTTTTTCATCTCTTTCTTCTCCTCATTTCTTCTTTCCCTCCTCCTCTTCCATCCCCTTCTACTTTTTTTTTGTTTTATTTCTTTTTTTCTTTTTCTTCATTTTCTCCTTTTGGCCCCATCCTCCCCTTCTGCTCACTCTTTTCCTCCTTTTTTTCTTTTTGTTTCTGTCTTGTTTTTCTTCCCCATCTTCTCCTCTTCTGCCTCCTCCTCCTTTCTTCTTGTCCGTGAAACGGTTTTGTTGTCGCTGTCTGCTACTTCGTTTTGTTTTGTTTTTAAATCGCGGCGTTGAAAACAAACCACAAAAATTCACACGCGAGAGACGGATGAGTGGAAAACACCAGAGTGGAAAGGTGTTGTAGGTCTGGGAGTGAAAAGAAAATAGGTTGATTGGTGTTGAAGCATTCGGAAATCGGGCCATTCAAATTACAAGAGTTGCTTGCACTCGGCGCACTTGCACTTTAAGGTCGAACGAACAAGCGCGCTAACAAACCAGCGAGCATGCAAGTAAACAAACGCAGTTTAGAAAAAGAAATAAAGAAAAAAGAAAAACAAGCTGAGCGCCGCCAGGCCCGTGAGCGAAACGACATCACAAAAAAAGCGCTGGTGAGGAAAGGGAATGGAGGTGGGAGCGAAGGGAGGGGAGAGTGGGTAAGGTAGCGGGGATGGGGATGGGGAAGGAATGTAATCCCCGGTGCATCTAGCAAATGGTATGCCCAGCAAGATCTACTTAAAACTTCTTAGTTTCAAGGTCCGAGGGATCATCGTTATGTAGAGCAGATCCAAATGAAGACGTAGAAAAAACACCGACGAGAACTGGATCGTCGCATAAAGCAGCATGAGATAACGAAGCAGAATTGAACAAAAATACCACATAAGGAAAATAAAACGCATTAAAATGTGAAATTAAACGAAACCGCAAACCCAAAATTTGATGGGTTCAGAATGCATCCTGAAGCTATCCCAAGCCTGAAATAGGCGGGACTTGAACGAACATTGCGGCAGACACCGCACAACAACCGATTTTTCCAGAGAATTTCAATGCCTCTAAAAGTGTGCCATCCAGTTCTAAAACGTTGGAAGTTCTCTCTGCTAGCCTTACAAATTGTAGAAATGCAGTGTTTCGAGCCACTGCCGTCAGATGTACCCGAACAAAATACAGGGCATAGATTGACATGCGTAGGTGAGAGAGATAATGTTGCTTATAAGCCAGCCGTGATACAAAAAAAATCACACCTCACTAAAAAAAAAAGTCCAAAAACATCTCTCTCTCTCTCTGTGTCTGTCTGTCTGTC
>JADBJO010000111.1:869561-877061 GCA_016801955.1 Conus betulinus
AATGATTACAGTACCAGGCAGAATTCTGTCTCTGACTGAACTCAAAGACGTCTGAGGGGGCACGTGGGAGAGTAATGATGTGCACACGGGTTGCAATGGAATTACTACCCAGTGCATAATTGGTGAATGTAAATTAAGGAGGGGGGGTA
Organism: Conus betulinus; assembly: GCA_016801955.1. Lineage (NCBI taxonomy): Eukaryota > Metazoa > Mollusca > Gastropoda > Neogastropoda > Conidae > Conus > Conus betulinus. The sequence continues at coordinate 869,711 of JADBJO010000111.1, forward strand.
GGGTTTCTCAAGCCAAACATTATTTTCCACTACCTCTCATGAAAAAAAAGAACACTCATGACCTCGAAGTTTAGTTAACAAGTGAAAGTGTATAGAATCTATTACTTTTAATCTCATCAAAGTGTATAGGATCTTATTACATTTCATCTCTTCAAAGTGTAAAGAATCTTATTTTTGATCTCTTCTCAGAACGGCTAGAGACAGAACACCGCAGGCATATATTCTCACTGCCAAGGCCATCTTACAGGAGGGAGGAGGGGAGCATCGGGAAGTGGTAAACATTGCACAGGGCAGGCGGGAAATTTTACTGTATGTACAAGAAGGACTGGACTCGTTATAACACCCCTATCCTGTTGCCCATGACTGAGGACAAAAAGGAGCCCAAGCACATGTACGACTCACGCTCACAAAAATAATGACGAGGACTACAAATTGAATCCTATATGTACATAACAGAATGGTTTGGGGGGGGGGGGGGGGGGGGGGGGGGGAAGAACTCATCAGCACGATTACTTTGTATCAAAGGTCAGAGTCAATAATTTACAACAGGCTGTAAGGAGATCAGAACAGTGCACTGATTGGCCCTTAAACTAGTCGGGCGGTTACCGTCCATCCACCGATCAGTGGTCTGACGTATCCTCGCAATCACCATGTTCTCTAACCAAGACCAAGGACCACAATTCGATTACTGGGAGATTTCATGGTGCAGAATTTAATGGACTGGTAAACTTTCCGGAACAAAACAGTAAGTTGTTGTGAAGAAAAAGAAAACATGCAACTGTACATCGGTGCAGCTTTGAAACGCATCCGATCAAATGCCAATTGTTACATTATTTGTACCGAAACGATTGCTAACATTCCTAAAGATTGAGAGAGAGAGAGAACAAGATAAATATCTCACCTCACTTTCCTGTACTCGCCTTTATTGCGGTCTCATCCACTCACTCAAATTCATTTGCATGACAGTCACTGAGTGCCACGACCGAAGCGTATGAATGGCTGGAATGGGCTCAGATAAAACACGTACGACAGCATGTTGTCTCCTGTTCAGCGAGGCTGGCCCACTGTTCCTACGAAGCCTGAGACTGAGCGCCAACCATCACATGTGTACGCCAAACTTCACAGTCTGACACTTTCAGAGCGAAGTGGGGCAAACAGAAAGCCAGCCCGTGAACAGAAGACTGAGAGAAACCCTAAGAGATCAACGGGAAGTGGTGACTGTCTTCAATATACAGTATGGAACTCTTAACAGCGAAAAATGAAGATACTCATCCACTCCCAACTTTGTATCTCTCACTACAATACTTTCAAGAAAATAAGAAACTCACGTTTCACGTGCTGGAAATGCAGCTATTCGCTTTTAACTGGTTCTAGCAAGGTTAACAAAACTTTGAGAAAAAATTATGAATTCGAAAAATACATGTATAAGTTAAGGCACGATTTGTTTTACGCTCATTAAAAACGGGGGATCAAGGGCTACATTTCGTACCTCAGCATGTTTCGTTGCAACTGAGTCAGTGTGGTTTAGCGTGCTCGTGCTGGCAGACAGACGAACGAACAAACAAAGCAACAGGCGCAGATCAAATCATAGCCTCAACAGTGGAGGCAAGAAGACAGACACTGTCTGCCACTGCGGGTAGTCTACAAATCCCCACACTGACCTTGACGCTTTAGTCTGAAAGTCTGAGTCTGGAGTTTTTTGTGATGTATTCCACTGTCATGTTAGGGTGGGGGGAAAAACTAGCTCTCCGTACCCCATCCTGCCGTTACTGCCAGGATCTGAACCCAAATGAGATGCAAGGGAATTATTCTGCTAAAAGTAGCATCCGTCTTCTGATAAATGAACACTAGGAATTTTGTCCTCCAGGGATTCGTCAGGGCTGCTGTATGCACATGCTGTGACCCCAGATGAGAAAAAAAAAAGTGAATACTCCTGACCTAATCAGTTGTCACTATGCTTTCTGTTGCGTTTTGTCTTAAGTTGACCATTTTTCTTCTTTCTTTCTTTCTGTCATATTCTACCTAGTCCAGTCACCAGTACTGTTTCCGCACACACAGTCTCCATTTCTAATTGTTGATATACTGCCTGTGCTGCTCTGTTCTGAAAAAAAAAAAAAGAAAAAAAAAGAATAAACAGACGGAGTGACTTGAGCTCTGTAACCAGCAGAGGCAACTAAGACTGCAACATAATCAGCACTTAGAGCAGCTTGTAAATTATGTTCTGCAGAAGAACGCTTGTTTGATTGTCTTGTCTTTTTTAATTTCATGGTGAGAAACTTTGCAGAATGACTGGCGCTCACAGCCCTGTATTTAATCAACTGTCGTTAAGAGATATGCTTCATATTGTTCAGTATTTTATGTTCTGCATGTATTTTTATTTTTCGGCCTGACCGATTTATTTATTTATTTATGTTTTTTTTGTTGTTGTTATTTGCAGAAGTAGGTTTTCAACAACAACAACAAACAACAAAAGACAACCAAGTTATGTCAACCCTGACGTAGCCCTGTTGCGGTTTTCTGTAGGGCTATGAGCTAAAAGGCCACAGACTTAGGGACGATAACAGAATGCACCAACTGCTCCTTTGTGGTGCCTCTAGATGCACCGTTTTACCGCCTTTACTGATAAGCGTTGCCAGACACTCAGAAGACGGGTGTCGCGTGAACTGATCCAATCTGCTGATACTGAAATTGGAAATCTGGAAAATCTGGGCGCCGCAGCACCACCTCCATCACCCTCCACCATCACCATCACCCCATTCCATTCCAAACCCAACTCCTCCCTGCGCCTCACCCCCACCCCACCACCCCTCCTCTTGATAAAAAAAAGGGGGGGGGGGGGGGGGGGGGGGGGGGGGGGGGGGGGGGGGCTGCAGAAATGCGAACACACCTGACCCAGTCACTTGTTGCTTTGCTGTTCGTTGCACATGATGGCGCCTCTAGCGCGAAAATGATCTCTGCCGGCGCATGTCTGTCTCTGCCTTTTCCGGTCATGTGATTGCATCACCGTGTTTGCCGCGGCACTGTGCATCTGTCTGTCTGGCAGACGAGGCCGGGCTGGTGGTGGTGGAACCCGGTGAACTCCCTCTACCAGACTTGCCGACACAGCTTGTCTGATTGCTTCGCTTTGGACTCTTCACTCGAGGTTTTTGATCCCCTTTTCCAGACCGCTGACGAAACAAACAGCGGTTTGGAAAGTTTGGTATTGTAGTATTTATCATTGGATTTCGAAAAGAGGGGTGTTTTTTAATTCTTTTTCAGTTCTGTCTTTACCTCAGCATGCACAAACCTTTTTCCCAGTATAATGAAAAAAGGTACGGATGAAGGGTGAAGTGCGCGATTCCACATGTATCATCGTGTAATGAAGACCATAAGAAGTGCGGGAATACATATGAAAATATTTCTATTATAATCCATCGTATCATTTTAATTTATTACAGTACTATCAAGCAAGCAGATGGTAAAAGGGGATGTTTTTGATAACACGGTCCCCCAATGCCAGGTACCGCAGCTCTTGTTATGTGGGAGAGATGATGGATGAGACGGGCTGGGGGGGGGGGGGGGGGGGGGGGAAGACGAGATAGGGCAACTGTTGGCTTATCAACTTCAATGGAAGACGCCGACTTTTTTTTTTTTTAAGGACGCGACAAAGTTGAGGATCTCTCTACCCAAGGGATAGGCAAGAACAGCCCTGTAGAGCAGAGGAAAAAAGACTGTAGTACAGACACAGCAAGCCCATGGTGGCACTTTCTTTTCACGTAGTGTTTTTTACGTGCAACAGACTTGTGAATGCTACATGAACGTTGTCAAGCAGGAGAAATAAAGTGACAATGTATATAACCTTCAAACCTGTGAAAGAATCTAAACAAAAAACCCATCACTGAGAATGCCGAATGTGTCTCTGAAACCGAAAAAATTAAACACATTTCCTTCACATTTTGTTTTCACGTGCAGCATACCGTGAAGGCTAAATCAAGGCTGTCAAACTCAAGACAAAAAGTGACAATGTAAATAACCTTCAAAACAGTTATTTCATCTGTCTTAAAAGCCATTCCTGAAAAAAAAAAATGGAAATACAATATATGTCTCGGAAATTGACAATTACAGACATGTTCATCTTTACATAGTATGCGCGAGATCCCATCTCTTTGTAGTTACCACCAAAGCATTAAAACAAATAAACTATTCATTTCTTTGTCTCACTTGCTTCCTTTTCCTATACTCTGCACTTCACAGCTGCTTTTAAAAATCGCTGAACAGCAACTCTCCCGTTATGGTGAGAAATTGCTGACACATTGGCGGCCTGTCTCTGTTATACACTATGTGTAGATCATCATTGCTGATGGCGGTGAGAAAATCGACTGATTAATGGATGGTACGTCTTTGTTACGCGCCACAGATAGACCACCATTGTCAATGATGGTGAGAAACTCACTGAATTATATATGGTGTATATATACATGGTCATTGCCGATGATGGTAAGGATACCCTCTGAATTATGGATGATGCGTCTATGGTACATACCACAGGTGGATCATTACTGCCGATGATCGTTGACAGTACCACTGATTATAAACTGTATGTCCTATTACACACTATCAGTGATCGTTGCCAAAAATGATGGTGTATGTCTTTGTCACATACCATAGGTACCATAAGTACAAATAATGACAGTACCATGGGTGAGTCAAGGGGTATGTCTCTGTGTTACACACCATGGATCGACCATTTTTACTAATGATGGTGACAAAACATCAAATTTATAAGTGATATATCTCGCTTACATGATAGCGAAAAGACATCTACCACGTATGTAGAGTGGTGTGTCTCTTTTTACATGATGGTGAAAAGGTTTCTACCACTACTTTATAGTAGCGCGCCTCTCTTATTTGATTGTGAAAAGGCCTCTGCCACTGATTTATATGTGGTATGTCTCTCGTACTTCCGTGACGGTGAAAACGCCTCTGCCACTAGTTTATAGGTGGTATGTCTCTCTCACATGATGAGAAGACCACTGATTCATAGGTGGTTTGTCATTGTCACATACTGCGGGTGGACTATCATTGCTGATGATGGTGATAATACCACTGATTTAGGGACTGTATGTCTCTCTCACAGAAGGAGAAAAGGCACACAGAAATATAACGGACCAATAAGAAAGAAGAAATGTGTAGCGAAATATTTCCAAATGCATGGAGTGTTGTTCTAGAAGCGCAAGCGGATATACCAAATAGAGCTAACAACACTTCTTTTTCTTTAAGGAAGTGAGCTGAATATTATGCCGCGGGTATGTTGTTGTACTTGCTTTCCCCACTTTATCTCTTTCTTTGCCCCCCTCGTTTCCCTTTTCTACCATCACCTCCTCTTCCCCCGTCCCCCCCCCCCCCTCTCTCTCTCTCTCTCTCTCTCTCTCTCTCTCTCTCTCTCTCACCATTACCCTCTGAACCGTCTGGACTGTTTCTGTAGTTAATATACATCTTTTTTCCCGCCAGAAATTTGAGACTTGTTTTCGTCCTTTAACTAGTTCAAGGGGTCAACCTGTTTTTACTTCTCTTTCTTTCCCTCCTCCTCGGGCCAGATAAACAGCTCATTCTGTACTTGTTTTTCGGGTGGTTTTTCTCTCTCTCTCTCTCTCTCTCTCTCTCTCTCTCTCTCTCTCTCTCTCTCTCTCTTAATTCTCTCTCTTCCACCACCACCACCTCCACCCCGCCCAAACCCCAATCCTCTCTCCCCTCTTCAACTCCCTGGACCCTCCCTCTCTGCCTCTCCTCCACTCGACCTCGCTGCCATTCATCCATTTCCATGAAAGTGTCGGAACAGGCAAGTTCAGAATAGTTCTGCTGGGCGGTTGTTTCACCCACAGCTAACCTGGGCCCGAAACACAGGACAGAGAGTGGGACGGGGAGAAGAAGAAAGGGTGGAGGAGGGGGGGGGGGGGGGTAGACTGGGGAGGGAGGGAGGGGGAGATCCGGTACAGGACACAGAAAAACAGTTATGAGAGGTAGATGTCGAAAAAGAGAGAGAGAGAGAGAGAGAGAGAGAGAGAGCGTTTGGTGTGCGAGTGTGTGTGTGTGTGTGTGTGTGTGTGTGTGTGTGTGTGTGTGTGTGAGAGAGAGAGAGAGAGAGAGAGAGAGAGAGAGAGAGAAAACGAGTAGTGTGCGTGTACATATGGGCGTGTGTGTGTGTGTGTGTGTGTGCGCGCGCGCACGCGTGTTTGTATGTGTGTGTGAGTAGAGAGAGAGAGAGAGAGAGAGAGAGAGAGAGAGTGAGATGTGTGTGTGTGTGTGTGTGTGTGTGTGTGTGTGTGTGTGTGTGTGTGTGTGTGTGTGTGTGTGTGTGTGTGAAATTAAGGTCAAGATGGATACAGGTTCAAGACATGGTTGCAGATGCGCGTGCTCACAAACTGAATTCAGTCAGAATTGAGAGAGAAAAATTATTGAGCTCCTCCACTGAATTTGAAAAAATAATTAAGTGGGACACGTTAAGGTAAAAGGAGTATGCTCTCTCTCTCTCTCTCTCTCTCTCTCTCTCTATATATATATATATATATATATATATATCTCCACCCCACCCCACCCCCCCCCCCCACCCCCCCCCCCCCCTTCCACCACTCCCAGCCCCAGTCCCCTATCTGAACGCATTATGTTGTTTTCGCCGTACGCGATCCTTGGCTCTCGCCGGCTGTGTGTGTTTTTCTGTTACAAATTAGCAAAACTGCGTAATCTATTCCCAGTTCTGAGGCCGGCAAGACTTGATATTCTACAATCTAGGACAGGCCGTACCGTCACTATGACTTGACGAACATAAATACGGCTAACATGTGTAACATGGTAGAGAACAAATTCAAAACTTGCAATACACTGACGCCATTTTAGAACGGAGGGTTTACAATCTGAAAGAACCAGCACATGAAGATAGAAAAGACACACAAGGAAATCGACAATCGGACAAAAAAAAAACACACAAATTATTGACAAACCATACGCAGAAATTGACAATTATGAAGAACAAGCACAGAGTACTTACAAGGAGATCAACAATCCGAAAGAGCAAGGATAGGAAGACAGAAAAGACGTACAAAATCTGAGAGACCAGCACATGAAGATGGGATAAGCAGGAAAACAAGACCAAAGAGCGATTACAAAGAAGTCAACAATATACAAGAATACGCACAGAGAGAGAGAGAGAGAGAGAGAGAGAGAGAGAGAGAGAGAGAGAGAGAGAGAGAGAGAGAGAGAGAGAGAGAGAGAGAGAGAGAGAAGAGAGAGAAACGGAAAGAACAAGCATGAAAAGAAAGAGAGGATACACAAGGAGATCGACAGTCTGAGAGAACAAGCGAAGGAAGAGACGGAA
>JADBJO010000111.1:887061-892061 GCA_016801955.1 Conus betulinus
GGGAAAAAAGAGAGAACCAGATAGAACTGAACCAATAACTAAATGAATGAGTAGGCCTGTGTGAACATGTCATACGACTACTTCTTACCCAAGGAGGATCACACTTAGACCTGATTTTCTTTCTTCTCCACCACAGGATCAAACACAGATCCATCCATCTTTCTTCTTTACAAGGTCAACACAGATTTAACCATCCTCCTTTCTTCTCCCTCAGATGTTCAACACAAATGTAACATTCCTCTCTTCTCGGCCACAAGGTCGACACAGATTTAACCATCCTTCTTTTTTCTCCATCAGAGGGTCAACACAAATTCAGCAATCCTTCTTTCTTCTCCTTCAGAAGTTCAACACAAATTTAACGAACGTTTCTTTCCCACCGGAAGTTCAAAGCGCAGATGTAACCACTCTTCAGTCCTCTCCATCAGAACCTAAACATATATATTTTAATCATCTTTCTTTCTTTTTCATCAGAAGATCAACACTGATTTAACAATCCTTTATTCACCACCGGAAGTTCAAACTAAGACGTAACTCTTCTGGACCAGAAGGTCTAACGCAGATGAAAAGTCTTTCTACCAGCCGCCGTGGCGAAGTGGTTAGCGTCGCGGATTCCCGGCTGGGAGGTCGTGGGTTCGAATCCCATCAGAAGTCATGTGGGTTTTTCTGCCCCGACCGGCTCCTTCCCAGAGTTGAGTTTGTTACGGACTCAGTTGGGAAGACTGGGACCACACAGTCGAGTTTCATCCACTTAATGGGTGCGTTTCTGAGAGTGTTGCTCAAATTTCCTGAGCAGCACAGCAGGTGCCTGTATCTCTCGGGCCTGGTTGACGCCGGGATATATTATGAAAGGAAAGCGTAGAGTACAGCCCTGTCATGTAGTCTCAGACCGAAATGGAAATCCGTAGCATCATCTTAATCATCTTCATTCTCATCGATCAACATGAAAAAAAAATATGTCTCAAATTCTGTGGCCCTCCATGCCCTGCTCTCATGGTGACCTCAGTTTCGATGTCCTCCCTAACGTTTGGGCCTTGGTTTGGTTCCGTCGAGGTCACCGGTATCGGCGAGTCCATGGGGGCTGTCGTTGAACGGACGTGGTGGCGCCCTCCGGAAGGAGAGCTCACTCACGCTGGCTCCGCGACTAAGCAATTATTGTCGTCAGTAGGGGGCTTATTAGGTGGTGTCCTGCGTAAGTTAGATCAGAACAGGCGCCACTGGACACCACCGAAGTGACTCGGCAGCAGTGCAGTGTCTTCTCCGGTGGTTGCCTCTTGACGACTTGACATTGACTGCTCCCTGTGGACTGTCGGTGCCGGGGCTGTGGCGGGGCTGACAAGCTGTGGATGTGGACGGGGGTGTCGGAATGAGCGGCGTGTGTGCACTGTCTCTGAGGTGGCGGAGAGGTTGGGACAGCAACAAACAAACAAACAAACAAAAAAATCTTTCTAGTCCACCAGAGGTCAAACAAAAATTTCACTATCTTTTCGTCTCCGCTAGAGGGTCACACACAAATCACACAGCGTGCGTGCGTGTGGGTGGGTGGGTGGGTGCATACGCGCGTGCGTGGATGGTAATATGGATTTTCTAAAACCGACCTGTTCAAAATTACAATGTCAAGACATTCGTTTGGGGAATTTGTGCTCCTTTTTATGGATTTATTTGACCAGTATGAATGAAACAAAATTGAAAATATGTATATACCAGAAACTGTCAAAAAAAAAAAGCCTCCAGCAAGACGGAGGGTGGGGTGGGAGAAAGGGGGGGGGGGGGGGGGGAGAGAATAGAATAGACGAGAAAGTTCATTCGAAAGGCCAATTCCACGACAGGATTAGTCAGTATGCCCACATTTCTGGACAGTGATTTCTGGAGTATTTTGGGATCCATTCCGATCTGCTTCGGACAACACAGTATGAATCATCACGCGGTCTTGGGCATAACTGAATGTTGTGATTTTACCTGACCACACAAAGTTTAAAGTCACAAAGTGAAAGAAACCGTTTCAACATTTGCACTCAGCCATTTTTGACTGGCTTCAGTCACACTGGACAGGTGCATGTAGCTATGGGAGCTGTCAACCCCGTACGTTTTTGAAAGACCTTTTTCAGTAAAGATCAGGGCCTTCGCGGCAATAATCCGTCCAACCATGTTAACAGTTTAGCTTCTTAGGTCGTTTTCGACAGGCTTCAATACAGTTTATACTGACAGGTATCGGACATCAAAACATGCCAAGGTGTACTGTTCTGACTTTCAAGTTTCCGCAAGGCAAAGACCACAGCAGAGGACATAGAGTCAATCCGTGATTTCCCGAAGACCATCCTCTTGGACATTTCAACCAAAACGAGGGAAAAAGGGAAATGAGAAAGAAACCCTGTGAAAAAAGAAGTATATCCAGTCAAGTTGTTTCTCTGGCCTAGCTGACGATGAAGGACAAACAAGGACAACATGCAGAAATCCCGCAGGAGGGAGGGGAGGGAGACAGAAAGAAGAGAGGGGAAGGGAAACGGGTTAAATATGGAGACAGACAGACAGAAAAAAAAAAACACATCTTATTTGAGCTGAAATGATAATTCAAAACAACAATTGTGGTAACATCTCTCTCTCTCTCTCTCTCTCTCTCTCTCTCTCTCTCTCTCTCTCTCTCTCTCTCTCTCTCTCTCCCTCTCTCCCTTCCGCCTCCATCCCCCACCCCAACCCACCTCTCCGTGGAATGTCGCGTTCCAAACAGTCGTGAGTCTGTTGGTGTGGCAGAGCGAACTAGACTGGATTAACACTGGGGCTATTTTTGGCACGACAAAACAGACCGATGATCGGTATGGCAAAACAATAGCAATGTGATGCAATGTTTGGCAAACGTGTGAAGCTTTGGCAGACTTAGATCTAGGTCCCCGATGTCTAGCACGCTGTAAGAAAGATGAAGTGACAGGTGTGGAAGAGGCGAGATCGGGGAAGGGAGGGGGTCGGTGGGATGGAAAGGAGGAGGAGAGGAGGGTGAGGAGAAACGGTTGGTATCCTTTTGTCGTTGTTGTTGCCGTTCGGTTGTTTTGAGATAGGGATCGCTCTAAATTCTAAAAAGCACGGTGAAATTTAAGAGTCGGAAATACGTCAGTTTTCTGGATAAGATTTTCAGTTCGTTAGATGTGTTACTTCATGCAGACCAGTCCATATATGCTAAACCACATTTGCTAAGCAACGAGTCCACAGTGCGGGATTTACAGCTGCCGGATAATTAAATAAGTATTCAAGAAGAGAAGATCTAAGATGAAGGTTTCATGGAGACTACTCAGTGGATGTCTGACCCGCGCACTGGCCCAACGCGCTGGACGTACCATGCTAACCTAACCAAGAGATGCCAACAGCACCTGGTGTGCGTAGGTTAATCACCCATCCAAGTACCAACAAAGCCCAATGTTGCGTATCTTTGGTGATAGGACAAGAACTATATGCAACGTCTGATGTAAACTGAGATGTTTTAAACAGTTCTTTGTTTTTGTTTGTTTGTTTGTTTTTCCCCAAAGCCTAAACACCCGTGCATTAACCGTCTTGCATCATGTGTATGGCCCGGAAGTGACGTGTTTTCGAAAACAATATCTGCTGTCAACAAAAGTTCAAGGCAAGTCAGATGTGAAGTGTCAATTTTCCATCTCATGATCAAACCGGTTGTTCAAAGACCTAGATAACATAACGTCCCAGTTGACATGCTCTGACTTTCGAAAGTTAAAAGACAAACATCTCTCTTATCCATCTCAGTAGACAGAGAAGCGTGTGTGCACGCGCGTGCGCTGTGTGTGTGTGTGTGTGTGTGTGTGTGTGTGTGTGCGCGCGCGCGCGCGCGCGCGCGCGTGTGTGTGTGTGTGACAGACAGACAGACAGAGAGACAGAGAGAGACGCACACAAACAAACAGATAGGCAGACAGACAGGCGGGTAGGCAGACAGACAGACAGGCAAACAAGACAGACAGACAGACAGACGAACAGAAAGAGAGACAGACAGACAGACGAACAGAGAGACAGACAGACAGACAGACAAACTGACAGAGAGAGAGAGAGGGGGAGAGAGACAGACAGACAGACAGTCAGACAGACAAAACGACAGATAGAGATACACAGACAAAGACAGGCAGAGTGGAGATGGGGGCAAAGAACCAAGGTCACTGCTACTTTAATCGCCAACAATCTCCGGGTAGAAGCTATCCTGCCAACCTCAAGGTGGACCAGAGCAGATCTCTGACTCTAGTGCCATGACTGATCTTGAGCACAATGGCAAACTGGCAGCCTGACAGCTTCAAGGTCTATGTCCATAGCTGGTTCATTACGAATGCACGGCCCTGAAAGCTTACTGTTAACAACACCCTCATTACGAGCTAAAGCAGACAGACATCGCCTGCCAAGAAGATAGGCGGACAGACAGAACAAACGGGCAAACCATACGAGTACGTACCTCTAACAAAAAATAACAGTCTGGCAAACACACACAAAGTTCAGAAGTATTTACCCCTTTAATCCCACGCTGGTGTCATGGCAGATGAGAATGTCATTTATGTAAATGTTAACACAAAATAGCATGCAGGAGAACTGTATCCAGCCACAAATGGACATAATAGGACAGGTTTTCAATTCTGATCCACTTCCAGCTAATTTCTATAGAACAGACTCGTTTGTATTTAAAACACTACATAATGAAAACAATCAGTTTACAGAGATAAGTGGAGTTCTCGGGGCAAAATGCTTTTCGATGTTCAGTATGGTTTGGACATTCAAAATTAAAAATGAATTAGTAACCAAATACATGCAAGTCCTCCATGTTCTATATTCCATTCAAATTCTAATGTGTCTGCCCGATTCAATTCCGAGTTGATGGACAACTGTATCTACATCTAACAAGTCGAGTATATTGATATTAGATCTGTGAATTGTTAGTACTCTGTTCCAGATCGGGTCTTAAATTTCCATAAAGTAAACCTTTGTTGAATTTTTCAAGGGTGTCAAGTTATTCATCATTT
>JADBJO010000111.1:902061-904561 GCA_016801955.1 Conus betulinus
TCTGGCCTTGTGAAAACCATCTTGCAGGACAATGTACCAGGAAATAGAGGACGCTGACAGAGAAAAGGGTTTGAGAACATCCAGGAAAGGACACGCCTGACTTTTGGAAATTCCCAGACAGCGGCAAAGGACAGACGAGGATGGAGGAGGATCGTCAGTTCACATGGTTCAACGACACAAGAGCTAAGAGACTGAGGAGAATGATGCTGATAAATTCACTTCCTAGGCTGGGAAGGTACAAAAGCACACACACACACACACACACACACACACACACACACACACACACACACACACACACACTCACCACTCTCTCTCTCTCTCTTCTCTCTCTCTCTCAGAGCAGTGTCATTATTTTCAAGTGAACTTGGCCTCGATCTGATTCACGGCCTCAAGTCTGTTCGGCGTATTAGACAAACTGAGCTGCTTGGTTAGCTCCACTGATGAGTCTGAAGTCTGTCTGTCTGCTTCGATCAACCTCTATTTCGGACTCTACTGGTTTGAATCTCTCTCTCTCTCTCTCTCTCTCTCTCTCTCTCTCTCTCTCTCTCTCTCTCTCTCTCACACACACACACACACACACACACACACACACACACACACACACACACATCACACATATACACAGACGCATATGCAAGTGAACGTATGCACAAACATACCAGGCAGACACCACAGGGTACGCACAACTGCATGAAGTTAGTAGGTACAAAATTCATGTTAAAAGGAAAAAAAGTGTACGTACGCATTCTGTTGTATGTTAATGTTTAATTTTCACGTGAATAGTTCTTTTTTTTTTCCCAAAGGGGCCATTTTTAAAGGGGCGGATATTGGAGTTACGAGAGTTCGAAGTAGAAGAGGAAGGGGGGGGGGGGGGGGGGGGGGGGGTCCACAAAGTGCATGCTGCGCAACCAGTGACAACATGTGAGTGATGCAGGATATTAGAATAGCAGAATATCAAGATTCTATTTCGTGTTAGATCATATAGTCCATCCAACCACCAGGCGTCCCATCAGGCCGAGAAACCAAGGGGGGTAAGATGTGAAGGCCTACATAATTTTTTTTTATCTCAAAGTACCTTGTAATTGACATATACTCATTCAGATCTATTAATGGCATGCAACGAAATAATTAGACGTCTTACCTTCTGTCCAGTCTTGATTACAGCCCCTTTTAATCCGAAAACAATGTCGAGTTGACAAAATCCTGAAAAGATCTTCATTAGTCCCACTCTGCGCTGTCACAGCTCCAAATGTCGAGTACTGTGCAAAAAGTAGGCGTCCGTTCACCACTGCCCGAGTTCTTAGTTTTAGCAGAGATGGTTGTGTATTCTCTCTGGTTTCACTCTGGTGTTATTGTTGTCGTTGTCGTTGTTGCTGTTTTGTTTTTCGTCTGTGTTTGTTTATCATTCATTTATGTATGTAGTTATGTAAAAATATTTCATTTACTTATCATTTTTTTTAATTACCTTCGACTGATGATTTAAGCAAAAGGTCTAATAGATCTTCGATTTAAGCACGCCGACAAAATCAAAATGATCTTGACGTACGGTTAGTTAGTTTATTTTTTCTTTCTTCATTTTTTCCTCAGGAGTTCATGTGTTGCCATATTAGACATTCATTTCTGAGCTTCACATAATGAAAACCCACAAAGAAATCTACACAGTTTGACGAGCTCCTGCTTAAATCTTTTAGTTGGTAATTTCCTGTTTTACGGTGGTATCCTAAATCCTGGCACCTCTCTAAATCACTCTGAGAATCTTGCTCTGTTATTGAAGCAGGAACAGCAGTACTGTAACTTTACTTAATAAACCTTACAGTGATACCACCGATAGTGTGATCGAAACAATTCTGGCGATCTAGAATGAAAGGGTCTAGGAGCAGCAAGACAGTGCGCATATCGAAGAAGTGAAGGAGGGAAGAGTGCGTAAATTATGAGATCTAAACACGAATGAATTGACCATAATATAAGTTTCACACAAGTATATTGCACAGTTTGCGGAACACGTAAATCAGACTTCACTAGGCCTAGTTGTACTTGCAGTATTTAGATTTACTATTTCTGCGACTGGTATTTGAATTCGATTTACGGATTCTGATAGATTCTGGAATTTAGTATTGTACTTCAAGAAATTACTGAAGAAAAAGATCTGAAGCACTTGTGCTGTCTTCATATCTTTCTTGCTTCCGTTCTAGAACTTTGGATTTTCCAGCATTTAAATTACGCACTTAAGCCATCGGAAAAAAATGCAGCCGACAAATCAAGAACAGCAAGAACTGCTGCGTAACTCTCACTTACAACTTTAAAGACGACAATGGGGTTATAGCCCTTGGAAGACAAGGTAGGGTGTGTGTGTGTAAAAAGAATCTTTAGTTCTCCTTTTAACCAGTGTTTTTCATTTGGATTGATTGAGAAAATCCATTTTATGAACCCTGGAACTGAAACTTGGTCTGGTTTTAGGATGATGAAGGTCAAATAATCTTCTATTAAGCCAATTCGC
>JADBJO010000111.1:907061-1034561 GCA_016801955.1 Conus betulinus
CCTTACAAGTGTGTAATTTCAGCCTGCTCTGTCAAGCAAGAGAATGTGAGCAACTTGGAAGAGTGGGAGTGTAGCAAAGTGTCAGGTTACAGTTGTGAAACAGAAGTGAAACATCGTCACAGAAAGAAGTGCATACCATTTTTTATTACGTGTGTCTCTCTAGAATATAGGTATAAGCATTTAGCTTAGTTATAATTGAGCTTGGGGTGGGTTCTTACCTTCATTATAAAAAGAGAGGTTCAGATCAGTATATGGTTGTTCAAAAGTAACACCCCGGTCTGTGTACGTTGCATCAGTTGAAGCCAATCTAGGACGGCCAAGGCAATGTTTTAGGCTAAAGAATCACTGATTGTTTACTTGTGCAAATCTGTCGTTGAATCTGTAAAATATATTTCTTGACAATATGAGGAAATGGAGCCAACAAGCCCTGAAGTAACATCAACAAGGTAAAAACTGCAGAAGAATGCCAGAGAGTAGATGTAGTAGTGCATTTTTTTTTTTTAGACATTTCTACGATGTAATAAACACATTTACTCAAAAACAGCTTGTGCAACACCGATAAACTTAATTTGCTTGTTTGGATGTCAGAGACTCGATGACGCGTATTGTGACAGCTTCTTTTCTTTTAAATGCACTTATTCATTAAGTGAAAACTTAAAAAAAAAAAAAAAAAAAAAAAAAAAAAAAAAGCAGTTCACAAAAGATCAAAACCATTTGATTTCATGATATGAATAGATGTCAACAACTTTTTGAAATTGTTCCTTTATGTTATTTCTTCTTTTCTTTTTTCAAAATCAAAGTTTACACTTTTTTCCCAAAGGACAGCATTACCTGCATAAACAGCTAAAGAGGAATCTTTTTGTGTTAACCAGCTTAATATAATAAAGCAGTTAGGAGAGTAGTGTTGGAGCAATCACACTGCCTTGGGGGACGCCCATGTTTATAAATTTCGAGCTTTAATATACCCCATTTAGACTGACATGAACAATTTATCTGATAGGAAAGCTTTTAGGAACTGGAAAAAAAACAACCGCTTATACATATTTCATGTGCTTTATATACTTATTTGAAGTGCGTTACTGAATCAAAGGCCGTGTAAACATCAATGACACACACACACACACACACAAACGCGCGCGCGCGCACGCAGGCAGGCATGCACACACACACACACACACACACACACACACACACACACCCCTCCCTAACGTATACAGAGAGAGACAGAGAAAGAGGGAGAGAGAGATGATCCGGTTCCTGTGGTAATGCTCAGTGGCAGCAGTGTTATATTTTAATGCAAAAAATGGAGAGAGAGACAGACAAACAGACAGGCAGACAGACAGACAGAGAGACAGACAGAGGTGACTCTTTCTTGGACAAATATCTTGGGCTAGTTGGATTTCTTGCTCATTCCCATTCATGACTGTTTTTTTTTTTTTTCTTGAAGATCAAAATACGATTAATGCACGCATGAAGACAAGTTTGTTTCATGCTTGGCTAGCTGTCCATACTTATGCAATAAAAACGTGTAGCCTAAGAATTTGAAAGATGTTTCACTTTCCTCTTGTGCACTGCTTCATGGAAGCACTGCATGCATGCTATGTGAGTTGACAGGGTAGCAGGTAGAACACAGAAGGATGGCGACTTGTGACTCATGAGATACAAAAAAAAAAAAAAAAGAAAAAAAAAATGTTCAGCTGAGAGTTCAGCCTTGACTACGGGTAGTAACTCTTTTGTCTGCATGTCACATCCATCTTTAAAAAAAATGTACACAGCATCACAATCTTTATCTTTAAAAAAAAATCAGCTATTCCAAATTTTATTAAATACATGCAAATCTATCCAGCAACAGATGTGCACATAGTTCCTCAAAGACGCATGCTCAAACCATAGATCAATTAAACAACGTAACAGTGCGTCAAACGTGCATTGTTCCATATGACCATCTGCTCAAATGATCCCCCCCCCAACATGTCTACCACTCATGCTAATATAAGATCTCTTTCTCAATATTCATCCAAAGAAAGAGAAAACCCTTAAGACTAAACTGACTTCAAAGTGTATATAAGTACTCGCTAAATGGCAGATACCAATCATAAATGCAACAATGCCAAATACAATCACTAGTTACTACTGTGCCGAACACTGTGAACTGTGCAGAAGTGTCAGACTTTCTTGTTCAGTGTGCCTGTGACTGTGCACGGCTACTGGTTCTACCTGCTGAGTGAGAAACATGGGCAGCTGGCTTCTTAACTAGGCACCATCACTCATATCATATCATCCGATGACCAAAAGGTTGTGAGTTGCTGTGACAGATACTGTCCTAGCACCCAGCGTTATGCTGACTGTCCATCACAGCATTTCAGGGGACAACTTGGGTATCCATCATGAGCATTTCAGGGAAATTTGGGGCGTCCATCAAAGCATTTCACAGGGCAATTGGAGTGTCCTTCACAGCATTTCAGGGGACAACTTGGGTATCCATCATGAGCATTTCAGGGAAATTTGGGGCGTCCATCAAAGCATTTCACAGGACAATTGGAGTGTCCATCACAGCATTTCAGGGGACAACTTGGGTATCCATCATGAGCATTTTAGGGAAATTTGGGGCGTCGTCCATCAAAGCATTTCACAGGACAATTGGAGTGTCCATCACAGCATTTCAGGGGACAACTTGGGTATCCATCATGAAAGCATTTCAGGGAAATTTGGGGTCCATCCATCAAAGCATTTCAGGGACAATTGGAGTGTCCATCACAGCATTTCAGGGGACAACTTGGGTATCCATCATGAGCATTTCAGGGAAACTTTTGGGGCGTCCATCAAAGCATTTCATAGGACAGTTGGAGTGTGCATCACAGCATTTCAGAGGACAACTTGGGTATCCATCATGGGTATTTCAGGGAAATTTGGGGGGTGTCCATCAAAGCATTTCACAGGACAACTTGGGTTCCATCATGGTATTTCAGGGAAGATTGGAGTGTCCATCAAAGCATTTCAGAGGACAATTGGGGTGTCCATCACGGCTTTTCAGAGGACAAATGATGCATCACATTATTCCACATTGTGATATGTTTCTGATGACAATTGTGGATTGTGTGTTCACCACAGCTCAGCTGATTTCGATGCTATTTATTCTCCAGTTCATTTTTATCGAGACAATAATGGCATCCAATTGCTGATCAGGGATGAAGTAATATGTAACAGGAGTAATGGTATCCATAAAAACACTGAAACACCCAAAAGTGAATGTATAACATGTCAATCCACCATGACTTTCTTCACGGTCACCAACCACTGAGAAATCAGAATATATGTGTACGGCAACATCAAAACAACATTGCACATTCAATCTTGAGTGATCAGGATTGGCTTTATTAAGACAACAGTCATCTGCATACCATTTCTTTTCCTCTGTCTTTTATAATGCTTTACTAAACACTGAAAAAAATAATTCAAAGTTTCACTGAGTTCACCCTTCCAAATGTCTATCAGGATGAAAGGACGTGTAAAAAAAAAAAAAAAAAGTATTTTCTGAGGATACATGTTGCATATGAGGTGAGACACCACAAATTGACCACTGGACCAAAGAGGTCAAGCTGCTTCAAAACAATACAAACTGCTAGCATTTCTGAATCACTAACTGGCTTCATCTTTTCTTTTTTTTTTCTTCGTCAGTGCATACTAATCACCTGCAAGGCAAGTCATCCGCTAAATGCAAAAATTCATTCAGCGCTTTCACTGCAGTCAGCCTATGCTATTGCCAGGTCACAATGACTTGTGACACACCCCACCTCCGTATGTCACACAGGACCAGTTCATCACACGCTTGACTTGCCTACCATGGATGGGAAAGAATCACCGACTGATGTTGCCAGTCTTGGAAAAAGGTCCCAGAAGTGATTTGCTTCCCTTGCATCACACACTCAGCCGTACTTCCTTTGTGAAATCCCATCTATTTTGTGTTAAGAACTGACAGGTGTTCACACCTAAATGGTAGCAACTGATTAAATCTGCCTAATGCCGCTTTTCAAGCAATAGAAGTGTTCCAGGAAACAATGAATGTCAAAGTCAGTGGTGAGGAAAGCTTAAACAATGATCTACGAGAGGATTTTAAAGAAGAGACCAATGATAATGGTGATTACCTGCTGCCCATGAAAAAATGTGTTCAGTAAATGCCTTTGTGGTAATAGTCAAAAATATCATAAACATGCAATAACTGCTATAAACATTTGAAAAAGATGACAAAGCAAGTACTTTTGCTTTATTATATCAATTCAAAATAGACTTATGATGATACATCATTCTGTGCAGTTTCATGCACAAACTTTTTCAGATAGCAGTTTCAAACATGAATATCCTCAAACTCTGAAGCTACAGCAATCGCAATGATAGTGACGCTATGTTCTTCCCTCCTCATGAGGCAACCAACCAGAGCAGACACTGTACAGCACTGCTGTTAAGTCATTTCGATGTGCGTGTTCTGGCCCAAGATATGCTGAACACCCCCTAGTATGCCCCAAACTGATGACAATAACTGCTTTGTCATGGAGCCAGCGTGAGTGAGTGTCCCTTTCATGAGGGCGTCACCACATTCATCAAGTGACAGCCCTTACATACATGCCCTAAACAAACTGATGACAATAACTGCTTTGTCATGGAAAGCCAGCGTGAGTGAGTGTCCCTTTCATGAGGGCGTCACCACATTCATCAAGTGACAGCCCTTACATACATGCCTAAACTAAATGACAGACTGA
The DNA here is from genome assembly GCA_016801955.1 of Conus betulinus. Lineage (NCBI taxonomy): Eukaryota > Metazoa > Mollusca > Gastropoda > Neogastropoda > Conidae > Conus > Conus betulinus. The sequence goes on from JADBJO010000111.1 coordinate 911,819, forward strand.
GCAAGGACAGACAGACACATGAAAATTAAATCAAAACTCAGGTCACTATGAAAGCAAGGCGTGAAGGGCCACAGGATTTGAGACCTTTTTGATGCTGACTGATGAGGATGAGGATGATGCAGATGATATGGAGTTCCATTCTGATCTGAGACTGACTGCGTGACAGGGCTGTACTCTACGCTTATTTTCATAATATATCCTAGCACCAACCAGGTCTAAGAGATACAGACACCTGCAGTGTTGGTAATGCAATTTGAGCAACACTCCCAGAAATGCATTCTTAAGTGGATGAAACTCGACTGTGTGGTTCCAGTTTGCCCAGGTGAGCCAATAACAAACTCAACTTTGGGTAGGAGCCAGTCATAGGTAAAAAAAAAAATCCCACAAATAAATGGTTATGATGGGAGTAGTATCCATCTCCCAGCCACTGTAACACTAACCACAGTGCCACAGCAGCTGCTGAACAATGAAATCCTGCTCATCTGCTTATACTGCCTATATGTGGAGAATGACTGCCAATATATATTAATACTGGTCCACACACAATAGTTGTCAGGCATAAAAAAAGATCCTGTGTACACATCAATATACACTTCCTACATCACACTGGTCCATATCAACATATGTCAGGAATGTAAAAGAGCCTCATCCTTCATTGTGAAGCAACACAGTGGTAGGCGGGGATTTTATAATTTTCTAGGTCTTCAATTTGGACTCGGGAACACTGTATTCTATGTTTCTGAATACAGTCCCTCAGATTCCATCATGCATACACAGCTGTGTCAATGCCTCAAAAGCACAAAATGCAGCATTTTGACATTTTATGTACAGCACCCCAAATTTAAGTATAGCAGTCACATATGATCATACTTAGTATCAAAAGTCAGACTAAACAGCGCTTCGCTTCACACATGACATGATCATGATGTAAGAACGCGCGCGCGCGTGCGTGTGTGTGTGTGTGCGCGTGTGTGTCCCACTGTGTGTGTGCGCACATGCGTACGCGCGTGTGTGTGCTTGCGTGTGTGTGTGTGTGTGTGTGGATATGTGTGTGTGTGTGAGGGGGGGGGGGGGGGGGGGTGCGCATAGTTATCAACATTTCCACAACATATGCACAGGAAAGAGGGAAGATAAATGTGCACGAACGCGCACATTTATTTATTTATTTGATTATTGTAAAAATGTATTTTCTAAATATAATTCTGTATTGTGTTTTTATTACCTTAACCTTCACTATCTTTGTTAGTAGTACCATTCAGTAATGATATTGCTAGTATTGATACTACCACCACTAGTATTGACATCACCATTGCCTTCGCCTCTGAGACTGTTGCCACGGCAAACCTGCTGTTTAAGAATCCTCTAACCCACTCTCCTTTCTCCATACCCATATTTATTGACAATTTTTTTTTCTTAATATTTTGACCATTATTAGTATCCCTATCAGTAATACTATTATCATCATTACGACTTTGACTCACACATTATTTCCCTTCCGACAGCCTCGTTCTCATTCAACGCCTTCCTTGCGCTGAACTCAGAAGCAATCTGAAGCGATCAAAGCTAAGTGCATTTTGTTATTTTGTCCGTCTTTGTTTCACCTGAGGAAGACCTAAGAGGTCGAACGCGTTGTGTGTGTTGTCTTGTGACTCGTTTGTCCATGTTTCTCTGGGCGGTTCGCTGACATTTATTTAAGATTTGTTATAACAGCCTAATTCATAAAACTGCCAATAAACGCCTTAAAACTAACATCATGGCATGTTATTACACAAGATATGCTATCAGCATGCAACATTTACTTTGATATCCACAAACATTCTGGTCTGTCTTCTCCATGGTAATCTGAGACAGGATTTATAAAAAAAAAAAAAAAAATTGTTCAGATTGCAAATTATCACATCCAAAGACTACATATTTACTTTAAAAAAAATAATAATAATCCCACACACACACACAAACACACACTGCAAGCTGTCACATTAGAGACTACATATCTTTAAAAAAAAAAAAAAAAAAAAAACCAACTCCATACTTCTTTGAACTTGTGATTTAGGTCAAACACTTCAACCAAAGAAGGGATCGCATGTCTCTGACTATCACCTGAGCATCAACAGGATGAAACGCAGTACACAATACTAAAAAATGAACATTACATCAACATGCACACAGTCAAAGACCAAGTTCATGAGTTCTATTTCAGGATAAATTCACTTTCCGTAAGAGTTTTTGCGCTAAACACACATTCAACATCCAAATAATATTGTGAGGGTTTTCCTTTTTCTTTTCGAGAGAAATTATTTTGAGGGTTTTCCCTTTTTTGTTTCAAAGTGTTTGTGCTGAACACACACTCAACACCCAAAGAATATTTTGAGGGCTTTTCTTATCTTTTTTGAGAGAGTTCCTTAGAAACTGTCCCTTCTGATTTTAGCCCTTCCAGCACTACAGTAAAAGCAATGCCACAGCATGGCTGAGCATGTATGCCTGATTTCTGCACCAGTTATGGCAATTCTTTGTAAAAGAAAAGAACATCACATGCTTGAGAGATGGTGGCTCTGGAGAAAGCTTTTCTATACATCTCACCCTCTGACAGGTTAATCATTTTTCTGTAACACTGATGCTAACACCAAGGTCATTTTTGAAAGCATCACACCAACTTAAACTTTAAAATCAGCTTTTTATAAATTCAACCATCAAACATATCAGTCAGTCATTCCCCTGACCGCTGGGGTCATTGGGGGACGTGATGAGGCAGCCGCCGAGGCACAGGCCCGAAAAGGAGCAGGCTCTTTCTTCTGTTAGTGGCTTTCTTGAGGAGATCTGGCATGGTCATTTTGGTCCAGTCCTTTACATTGTCGGACCAGCTCTTTGTCTGCCGTCCTCATCTGCACCCTCCTTTAACGGTACCTTGAAGGATGGTTTTGGAGAGGGTGTTGTGATGAATGATGTGTGCCAAACCATGCCATCTTTCGTCATTTGACGGTTGCCAGAAGTGGTTCGTGGGGCCCAACTAGGTTAGTGACCTGCACATGATCATTGGTCTTGTGTTCTTTGTAGGAGATGCGGAGTAGTTTCCTCAGGCACCTGGTCTCAAACGCCTGGATCTTCTTTCTGTTTCGGCCATCAGTGTCCATGTCTCGCAAGCATATAAGACATATACCAACTGTATATGCATAGCATCATAAATCAAATGTATAACAATCTAGAAGTAGACTGCCGCACATGTGTCTGTATGTTGCTGATGTTTATTGCTGACCATAGTGCTTACATATCTTCATTCCTGACATACAAAGACAATATCGATCTTGAGCTGCCTCCCACTTCTTAGACATCTTTGACACTACCACTGAAGTCTGTGCAGACACATGCAACCCATACTGTCTACAAGGCGGTCTGAGGTGTAGTTATAAAATTCAGTGGACAAGTCATCTATAACTGTCACCCACAGTCAAAAAAAAAAAACCAACTGAAAAATATTTTTCAACTTTTTGATGTTGTTGTTGTGAACCCTAGTATTTTTGCAAACAGCAACATCTTTCGCAACAGCTGTTGTCTACAAACAACTGATCTGAACGCTTGAAGCTTCCCAAATAACCTGTATGGGCAACATGACATAGGTCATCCTGGATGGACAAACAGGACGGAATACTCATGAATTGGATGACGGCAGACAGGTGCTATAGGGTGATACAGTGGTTATAAGGTTAAAATTAACTTACAACTATTTCCCATTTCTCTGCCTCTAAGTAGCATGAGAATGGTTTAAAAAAATTAAGTCAGAGGCCAGTGAAGACAGTACCAGTCAAAGCAGCTCATGCTGGGACATACTGAACGTCCATTTCCCCTAGCAAGAGAACAGGTTGGCATGCATTCATCACTGATATGGCACTGTGTCCAGCTGGATTGCATACACCATGGACCTTCATGGACGGTTCAGCAACTAAGTAACACAGAATGGCAGAGCTGAAATCTTTCACCATTACCCAGAAAGCAATGAAGAGTTTGCTGTTCCCAACAGGCAGGCACTCCCACCCAGTTCAGGGCAGGCAGAGAAACCCTCAGTGAAGCTGCAACAACAAGTTTCCTACAGTTTGGCCAGACAAGAGTCTGATGCCACTTCTACTCTCCAAGCCTTTAGGAGCCCTTGAATCAGGCTTAATCTCATCTCAGTGGCCCCCCGGCTGCTTTCAGTTCTGCAGTGCAGGACATGGTTCTTCCATGGGTGCCAGCATACTGCAGGATTACAAAGAACGAGACAGCAGACACATTGGCCGAGGCACAGGCCCCAAAAGGAGCAGACTGACAACCTGGTGTCTTCATTGAGATAGCACAATCACCAAGGCCAAGCAGAACAGGAAATAACCACTTCAACATCACCAACACTACCTACCACCTGCTGAGACAAAAAAAAAGGAACAAGGTGAAGATTTTCCAGGTGAGGAATGGACACAATCACCTGCACTAACACCTGCATACCAATAATGGCACTGGACAGTGAAGTGAGCATCGATGTGACCAGGGACCTACAACAGCAGATCACATCCTTTAATGCTGCTCACAGCATGCTGCTTCAAGGGGCAGGGTCCAGCCAACACCAATGACCCTGGACGTCAAACTCCATCATGCCCTGGAGGACCAGAGGAGAACAGCAGCTTTCATCCAGGATACTGGAGCGAACATCTAACGAACCAGACGAGGAAGAAGAAGAGACAGTATGAACAGAATAGAACTGAAGGCCTCCCCAGAGGCTTTCCAAAGGTTGTGCTTCATATTGCACATGTCAGTTGATTGCAGAGTCTGAGAAGGCACTGGTAACATTTCATTACATTCGTTGCATTTTTTTTTTTTTCAATATTCTGCTCAGGTTTTAAAGATATTTGGTACAGTTACATTCAATGATATGAACTGCAAAACACACACACACACACACACACACACACACACACACACACACACACACACTGCACTGCCCTTCCCCTCCCCCCAATCCTATCCACACTCAAAAGCCTCCTTACACATATACAATCTGTTTCCTCTAACTCCCTCTCACCCAACCCTCTGTCTCCATCTTTTCCCCCAACTGTCTATCATCATTTTAGTGGAAGGACATCAAACTGCATAATAAGGATACATCAGCTGGGTATTATCATTTTAGTGGAAGGACATCAAACTGCATAATAAGAATACATCAGCTGGGTATCTCCATTTCATCACACTCATCATCACCTAATTTACTATGGTGTGTATGAGAACTGATGATGAAGTGGAGCAGATATCACTGCTTGCCTCAGGCTTCACACAACTAAATGAATGTTCATCTAAACAGATACCACGTTTCCATCCCTATTCATCAGTATGTCACACCATGTAATCTTCCGTTTTCCTTATCAATTAAACATCCTCTCCCCCTTCCCTGTTACATTCCTTTTCCATGACCCCTTCACAGATTTTCTGTCTAGTGGCACTGTAAGCTATCAGATGAACCCTTTACAGATTTTCTGTCTAGTGGCACTGCAAGCTATCAGCTGAACCCTTTACAGATTTTCTGTCTAGTGGCACTGCAAGCTATCAGCTGAACCCTTTACAGATTTTCTGTCTAGTGGCACTGCAAGCTATCAGCAGAACCCTTTACAGATTTTCTGTCTAGTGGCACTGCAAGCTATCAGATGAACTCTTGACAGATTTTCTATCTAGTGGCACTGTAAGCTATCAGAGTTATTACTTCCTGCTTTCTCGCTGCATGTTGTACATGCTGGACAGCAAAACCACCCATACACTCGTCATTCTCTTCTCCCAGTTCATCATCACACTTGTTGTCACATCCCTGACATGAACCTGGCTGTCCTCTGGGGCTCCCTCCGGTGCTCCCACAGCTGTCAGCGCAATGTTGCCCCATTTGGCCAGGCCCTGTCTAAAAATTCTGAACAGAGTGGACAGTGTCGTAGGGTATATTGTGCCATCTGCTTTACCTGCCTCACATTGGCAGAAAGGGGTAAAGGCAATCTTCAGCTTGCTTTACATTTGGCTGTGAAATCTTGCACGTCCTGTGTGAAGCCTTGACGATGTTGACCTGGTCTGCTCTAACTAAGAGAGGCAAGAGAGGTAGGTATGGTATACCTTTCTGCCCTCTGCCTCTTAATATTTTCCAAATAACCACTTCTCTATGTAATACAAAAAAGCACATAAGAGTCAGCCCTCATCACTCGACTTGACACCCAGGCTCCTGCAGGCCTTCACACACAAGAGTGACTACTGATCTTGCTGAGTTTCCTTTCATTCCACACCCTTCTCTCTCTCCCCTCCCTCCATCTTCCCTTCCCCCCTCCCAGACAAAAGTCCACTACACATGTTCTGACCTAACCTTGGTTGGAAAACTCCCATTTCCTCTTCCATCATAGCTGAGTCTGAAAAGGTACAGTACAGTGTCCATTCCCAAATGACTTGGATGAGACAAGGCACTGCACTGTACAGACACACCTTTCACAGATAACAGAAAAACACACACATAAACCTGGAATATCAAACTTTACCTATCAGAAAAATCCTCAACATACATTCACATCGCACTCCAGAATAAAAATGTCAGGGTGTCTAGTCCAACTTTGACTTTATCACAAACATCACAGTACCTCTCTCTCATAACCATTGTCATGAAAATGAAAAACAGAAAAATAAAAGCAAATACCCCAGCTGTCTCTGTCAAAAAAATCCCCATCAATATCTGTTTTGAATCAGCCTTGGTAAGAGAGTTGTTCTTATGAAAAAAATTTTTTTAAAAATCTTTTGTATCTAACGTAATCTGCTCAGAAAATGCATCCTACTGATTCTGACAATTATCATGGACTAATGAAATAAATAAAGGAGAACAAAACTTCCAACAGCCCTAGTCCACCTTGGGTTTGGTGGTAACCAGCCTGTCTAGATCCAGCTTGGTGGCCAACAACCCCTGCATCTCACCCCTCTTCACCACCAACGACACACCACACCAGAGCTGCAATCACAACCACCAGCACCACCCGCACCACCCCCATGAGGAATGGAACAGGCTGGGGGTTGGAGTAGGCTATGTCTGTGTAGCTCAGCCAGTAGAGCAGAACGGCCAATCCCACAGCCTGCAGCTGGAAGCGAACCATGCTTCGTTGCACCTGGGTGGCACCCGTCTGCAGGATATCCTGAGCGGCACGTAGATACACGCTGTTGTCCTCTAGTCGGCTGCGCACCTTTTTTTCACCTGAAGGAGGGAGATTTCGTAATGCACATCATTGAAAAACAGCAGCAACACACTAATTTAATACAGAGAAAATAAAGAAAATGAAAATTTTTTTAAAGAGCAAATCAAATCAAGCAACCAAGAAACACCATAAACAACATTAAATAAAGTGTGCACACGTGCACGCGAATACACACACACACACACACACACACACACACACACACACGCATGCACACAAGAAACACCATAATCAACACTAAACACAAAGCACACACACGCGTGCGCGTGCGTACACACACACACACACAGAAGAAGCAAACATGAATTTTAAAAAAATAGAGCAAACCAATACAAAACAAAGAAATGAGACATTAACAACAAGAACAAACACAAAAAAGCATGCAAAACACACAGTGACATAAAAAAAGCTTACATGTGTGTGTGTTGTGTGTGTGTGTGTGTGTGTGTGTGTGTGTGTGTGTGTGTGTGTGTGTGTGTGTGTGTGTGTGTGTGTGTGTGTGTGTGTGTTTGTGTGAGCTGTACAGAAGATATCCTTGCTTATCACTAATAAAATGCTTTATCTTTTAACTACTGCTCTGCTGTATTCACCTATTCACCACACTCCTTTTAATTTATGGTCCACCTGTCCAGTGTTGTGTGAATGAATGACCTATGATTTGATTTTAACGTGGTGACAGCCCTGATATGGCCCTTTGCGGTCGGCTGGGCTATAAGCAACATTATCTTATCTTATCTTACCTGTCCAGTGTGACTCTATTGTTTTGCTTCTATACTGTTTATTTCAGAAGCCTTGTGCATTAAGATGCTGCATCTTGACCAGGTAGTTTTAGTTCCTCTTGGTCTTATTTTCAATCCAGCAAAATGATCCCCACCCCCCACACACAAAAAAATTTTTAAGTAGTATCTAGTGTGGTTGGTACCCAAGCACTACCAAACTGGCAACTCAAACATCAGTTTTGACAGACAGATGTGCTTGTAATCAGTTCATATAATGGAATCAATGTTTCAATCTTCACAAATATAAAAATGACTGAATGACTAACATTATTATTAAATACACTGACTCACAAACCAATACCCACACATCAAATTAAGTCCACTAACAGATTTTTTTACACAAAATCTGGTATGATTTGTACTGCCACTTTTTTCTTTTTTTTTTTTTTTTGGGGGGGGGGGGGGGGGGGGGGGGGGGGGGGGGGGGGGTTGTTTTTTTTTGGATTTTTTCTTTGGAAATATGGGGGGGGTGGTCATCAATGGGCTCATACAACAGGGGGGGGGGGGGGGGGGGGGGGGGGGTTTTTTTTTTGGGGGGGGGGGGGGTTGTTTTTTTTCCAAAACAGTGCCCCAAATCTCTAGTATTTCTGGGTAACAAAATTAACATAAATGCATTTATGTGAATGTAACATTACTTGCTACATCAGCCCATTTTAAGTACCTGGGGGGGGGGGGCTCCCTCTGTGGTGAACTCCACCACCCCATCTGTAAACCATATTCACTCAACTTGGGTTTATTCACAAGTTCTTGGGACTAATCGGTCACCCTTTGAATTTTTTGCCTTCTGAACCACCTTTGTAGGAGGGGTTGTTTTCCAAAACAGTGCCCCAAATCTCTAGTATTTTCTGGTGCCCTAGAAAATGCATTTGGTAATCTGGTACAAAGTATGTGAAAAGCACTTTCAAGGAAGACAAATCTTGATTTTTGTTGTTGTCACTATGCCAATTACAATTCCTGTTGTCCTCATGTTATGGGTGTGAATATTATGATCAGGATGATTTCTTTTGAAATAGATAAGTGCATAATGAATCATTACAGCAGATATAGATACAAAAAAAAAAAGGAATACTGTAAAACAAAACAAAACATGTTTATAGAAGTACACATTACTTGCATTAAGAGAAAGGGAAATAACTAATGCTGTGAGGTGTGAACTCAATTACTTCCCTTGCACATGCTTTCACAAAACTTGGGTGATTCACAAAATCTGAAGAAAAAAAGTTACTAGAAATATATTTTTCTTTTATTTATTCTACAAAAAAGTGTGTGTTCACAAAAAAAAACATTAAGAGATAGCATGTGTAAATTAACACATGTTCCAAGATAATAAATACTTGCAAGATACCTCCCCCCACCCCCATCTCTAAACATCATAAACAGTGTATTAAGTTCTTTGGGACTAATCTGCACGTGAATATCTTGCCTAAACCTTCTAGAGCACATTTGCACATGCATATCAAAATACACACAAGTCGACCTCTGTCTTGGTTTCAGCTGAAGCCACAGCCTCTTATACTTTGACTGGTCATGTCACTGTGCATACAAATTTTGTACATGAGAACTTTCTATGGAAGCGACTTCATTTTCCATACAGCGCATGTGCGTCAAATGTTTTCATTGATCCCAGATAAGTCCTGAGCATGTATACTCATTCTGTTCACGTAAAGCATTTTAATTTGATTATTTTAGGTTGCTCTTTCCTAAGCATGATCTAAGATGGTAGAGCAGTTTCACCATCGCAACAACTTCTCTCTGCTGTACCATGGGTCCTTCACGCAACTTGCTTTAGATCCCGTGTTTACAATTTGTGTTGATTTGGTTGCCTGCTTTTTGTTTAGATTTTGTTGCCACGTTGTCATTAGAAAGGATCCTTCTATATTTTTCAAACAGATGTACACATCATAACTCACTCTGCGTGTACATAAACAACAAATTTTACATCCAGATCAATCTGAATGATAGACACTTCCAAGTGAAAGAATGTGTGCTTTATTACAGTGTTTATTGTTTTGGATATGTCCTGTATGTTCTTCTAAAAAGATGAACACACACACACACACACACACGCACACACAAAGTACATCAGAATGACTTCTGCCACCATGACCACAGCATTACCACTTCCATTCCCACCCCACCTTACCGCCATCCCATCGAATATACTTAAAACTAGAGATGAATACATTTATGACAGAGCACACACACACACACACACACACACACACACACACACACACACAGTGAAACACATGCACATGCACTTGCATACATGTCCACATTATCTGGACCACACCAGGAACTTTGTGGACACTGATTTTCATACTTTTTAATGAAAAGGTTCTGTTACTAACTACACTGAGTATAGATATACATTTCCACTCAAATTTAAGTTGATCTGAGACAGTTTGCAATATATGAGTACATCCTAATAAAGATGGAGGGGGTCCCCACATAACACAGGTCTGTTTTGATACAACCCACAAAGTGCTGAATATTTATTAGATGACTAAAGGGATCATTAGATAGCCGTTTTGAGGAATATTGCAGAAGGCGGACACCCACATAACAGGGATGGTACATAGTGTAGGTCAGATTTCAAGTGATTGCCAAAATAACACTGCAAATACATATGTGCATGCATGCAAGCGCACACACACACACACACACACACACACACACACACACAAACACACACACTCATGCACACACACACACACACACACACACACACACACACACACACACACACACACACACATGCACACACACACACACACACCTGAATTGCTACGGGAGATAGACAGCTCCGCTGCAACTCCTTCGTGATCGGAGAAAGGAAAATCTTGCCCTGGCACCTTCCCCAAGGTCACCTCACACTTCTCTATACTGACCTCCACGTCTGAAACATCACAAGATGCCTCACATTACCTTGCCTCTCTACACAAGTCTCAAACATAAGTAACATGTAAAATCAGAGCTGTAGAACTTCTTACAGCTGAAAGTTACCTAGTAAAATTTCAGTACAGGGGTATAAATATGTACTTTTTTTTTTTTTTTTTTTTTTTAAATTTTTTTTTATCCACGAGGTATGAACACATACAGACTTTGTGCTCAACAGAAACAAAGTGTTCTTTGCCCACTGACTGTTGAGCGATTCCTGATCACACACATTCTCAATGAAGGGGTAGCAAAGCAGATTTGCATTCTTCTCACTCTTGTTTCCATTATAATGTGAATTATTGACAACTTTTTTTAATTTACCATGCTTCCATATCCCTTGTTTTGTTTCTTTTTTTCCCCAATGAGACATTGAATGCCCTGCAAGTTTGGAAACGGGACACTTGATACCTCCACTCATTTTTAGGATGTGAAACAGTGATATAATCCTAAGCCCCAGCTCTGAATTGAATAACAGTAAAATAAAAGGCAGAGCTCTGAACTGTCAGAGGACACATGGTGGGGGCCTTGCGTATCAAGATATTAAAAAAAAAAAAAAAAAGCAGCAATGAAATGTGCAAATGTAGATGTGTGTAAGTGTAATAGCTAGAGCCTCACAGCATGTGCACTTGCAGTGAATAAACATGCACTCTGTGTAGACTTAAATGCACATGTCCAGGCATCTGCCTAAGTATAAAAAATCATAGGAAAAAAAGGGTGAACCTTGCTAGGACTTCAGTCCTCAGGCTGTGTAACTGCACAACTGCATTGTGAAATACCACCCCCCAAAGCCCTCATTCACACTGTTACATGCAGAATTTGAATAGAGAACAATGAAGCATACACAGACACACACACAAACACACACACACACACACACACATACACACACACACAACACAAACATACAGAAACACACACACACACACAACACACACACACACACAACACAACACACACACACACACACAACACCCCCCCCCAAAAAAAAAAACAAAACAACAACAAAAAAAAAAACACACACACACACACACACACACACACACACACACACACACACACACACATCCTGGTCCTACTACAACACTGTCCTGCCCAGTCACCTTGGCGGCTGCTGTACATAATGTAGTCAATGCGTTTTCCTTCAGGACACTCTTTCTCCACGGCACGGCATGGTCTCTGAAAATGTTCCACGGGCACTCACATGTGGCTCCTATCTTGTTGCTCTCTGGTATATTTTTCTGTAATCAAATACTGCTTTCTTACATATCAAAGCTTTGGCGCAAAACATATGAGGATGGAGTGCTGAGAAGTATGTCCATCTTTTTTTTCTTTTTTTTTTCACAGGGAGAGCGGGGTCGGAGGGGGGGAGGAGTGGGGAGGAGGGGGGAGGGAGGTGGAGGGGGGAGGGAGGTGGAGGGGGGGGGGTGCTGTTGGTGATAGTGGATATTTTTCCCTTTCAGTGTGGGTTCTCTTTTTAAAAAATATCTTGTTATAATTCATGTTCACAATTAACTATATTGACAATAAATAAGTTCAATGTATACACGATAAAGAGAGAACTCTTTGTATATATTACAGTACACAACTCTTTTTATATAACAGTATACTCAATTTACCCAATGGCAGATGAGATTTTAGATAAAGGTGATGAAGATAGTCCTCACAAATGGACATACATATCAATGATGTTAATAAATGAGTTTAATATACAGATGATGAGGAATGTACCCTAAAAGCAGCAGACACAGGTTTCCGCTGATCATGATCTTGAGAAGATACAAAAGTCAAGACCATGATGAAATCATCACGCCCAAACAAAGAACACTCTCTGAAATGAACAACAAATGACGGTATGTGTGTGGGAAAGCTGACATGTCAATACAATCACAGTATGAAGTCACCTTACTCTTTTTCAAAAAGCTGTGTCCATTACGACATAACAAGATTAAAAAAAAAAAAAAGTTAGCGTCATGGACCCCCCAGCTGGGAGGTCGTGCGTTCGATTACCATCAGAGCCATTGCACTCAGTTGGGAAGACTGGGACCACACTCTAAGTTTCATCCACTTAATAAATGCATCTCTGTGAGTGTTGCTCAAATTTCCTGACTAACACTGCAGGTGTCTGTATCCTCGGGCCTGGTTGACGCTAGGATATATAATGAAAGTAAGCATAAGAGTACAGCCCGGTCGTGCAGTCTCAGGCCGCAATGGAAATCTGTAGCATCATCTTCATCATCCTCATTCTCATCGATCAGTGTAACAAAAAAAAAAGTCTCAAAGTATGTGGCCCTTCATGCCTTGCTCAAATGGTGACCTCAGTCTTGATGTCCTCCGCATGTCTGTGGCCTTGGTTTGTGTGTCAGTCAGTGACTGAACACGTGTATCAGAAGTTTGTTCAACTTCTGGCCAGTATGGAATGAACATCTTAGTTGTGAAGTTCAACTGACTGTATTTATGATCAATATTACATAAGAACACACAAACACACAACTAAACAAAAGTGCAGAGTAACATTTATCTTAATGTACCAATAAAAAACATTAAGCTAAAAATTTCGATCTGTATGTCTTCTGACTGACATTACACACAAGTGACATATTTTCTAGATCTGCAAGAATTTTCTTTGCCCAATATTTAGCTATGACTCTGAGTAACCGAAACAGTCTCCTTTTGAAATAGCATTGAGTAGGCTTCCAGTCTTCAAAGCTGGTAACCAATCAGATTTTGTGATACAGCAGCCATTTTGAGAGGAACCTATTTAAAATGAGAAAACAAGTCTGACATCAACAACTCTAATTACTGTTGTTCACACGAAATATGCTTGCTTATGTAACAATGCACGAAAATGTGGACTGCATTTCATCTTTGGTAGTTTTTTACACACACACACACACACACACACACACAGAGAGTCACACGCGCACGCACACACACACACACACACACACACACAAAACACACAAAAGTTGGAAAAAACAACAGAGAAAAGCTACAGATTTGACTTATGAAAATGTCCAAAAACCCCTCCACTCCATATGCCCATCCTTCCCCACCAAAAAAGTAAAAAAAAAATATATAATGTTAATTCCACATGACTTCTTTGTTACAACACACCAACTCAACCCTTGCTTACTAAATCGACTACAGTCATCACCATCCTATAAACTACTGGCACCTTTATTTTCCCACGCGTCATAGAGTGGTGTATTGGTCAGCAGAAGCTTGTAGCCCACGTCAGCTGATTCCAGATTGAAGTCGCCCGCTGCCACCACCACATCACAGTCCGTGGAGGTAAGACGAACAAACTGACTCATCTCAAAGGCCTGGGAGACACGATGGGCCAGGTATTCGTCATCAGCACGATTGTACTCTGCATGTATCTGTAAAAAGACATTTGTATTATCGGGCTAGTGGTGTAGGTAATCTTACACGCAAGTGTCATTGTTTTCAGTGGTGTTTATGAAGGGGATTTTCATCACATCCGCATATCATAAAGACTGTGCACATTAGCCTGAAATTACGTACACATCAAATTAGAGTAACTTGCCATGATTATTAAGAGCTGAACCACTGACCTACTGCAGACTACGCTGGCTGTAACACTGGGCCAAGACACCAACCAGCGCAGCAGAATCACATCAAGACTGCCCCTGTAGTACAGTATAATTTAGAACTTGAAACTGATTTTAATGATTGGTCGTTGTTTTTGATACAAGTTAGATCCCACAGCCTACATCAAATTGTTTGTTGCATGCATCATGGAAGTTATATTTTCATCAGTGTCTGTTGGTCTGTAGAAAGGCAGGTAAGCCAGCCACATTTCAGGCGAACCATTGAATCAATTTTAAAGGATTTGGGGGAATGAAGGAAAGTGCCCCAAGGACAAACTCAAGAAATGTTGGTGCCAATCAGCATCAAAGGGCTGATCCTGGAATTCTTTCCTCTTTTGCTTTTACACTGCAAGACAACACTGTTAACATTTTCCTACACTTCTCAACTATCAATGCATGGATTTCAATACCAAAAAAATCCTGGTCAAGAGATATATTGATATTTTGAAACTGGTAATATAAGATGTAGATCCAGTTTACAAAGTGGGGGCAGATGAGAGGAAAAGGGGAAGGTGACATTTACCACAAATTCCAAAATATAGCTGATATTTTTTTTCCCTAAACTCCTACCTGGAGCCAGGTTTCTCCTGTATGTCAACAGGGCTACAAGACAGAAGGTACACTTGATCAAAAAACTAAGAAGCCAGGAAAGCTGAGCTTAACCCTTGCAGTACTGAATACTGAGGTTCAGTGCTGCTGGCTGAATTAACATTGAGCAGTGCATTTTCCAAAGCAGGATGATGTCAAACGATCCTTAATATTCATATGCAAAACTTAACTAAGTATGTCAAGTTTTATATCACTGGAAAATTTAGGTGATGAGTTTTTGCATGTGTGAGACTGAATAGTAAAATCTAATATCTGTGATGCTAAAAAAAATTATGAAAAACCTGGGGTGACAATTCTTATTTTTTTAATATGAACAATTATTTCTTTTGGAATCTTTAATCTAGAATGGAAAGCAAATATAATTAAAAAACACACACACACACACACAGCAAAATATCCCAATACATTTGGACATTGACACCAACTGAACTGTCCAGTGATGGCACAGGTAACTGGCATAATTACAGTAATTAACTGATGAGAGTGAAAAAAAAAACTCTCTCAACTTCCAAAAGCCATGACTCCGAAGTCACATACCACATGAACTTCTTCATAATCAACATAGTCCAGAATTTTTATTAATGTCAAGGGTAGAGAAAAACAAAACAAAACAAAAACAAAACAAAAAAAAAAAAAACTGGAAAACACAGGTGACTCACAAATGCGCACTAATTATCACCATCCAGGCAAGGACAACAGCAAAATTTCTTCTTCTTCATGTGTAGAAAGTTTATAATGTAATCCAAAGATTGACAATCAGGATATGTCTGTTCACAGGCAGATGTTTTACGCTATCCAGAGGAAAAATACTGTTATCGAAATATTTAGCACCAGAGTCGAATGGTTTTTCTTTTATTTTTGCTGTCCCATCTTCTGTGCCACCTCAGTGGCAGAGCACCCACACCACTCATTCCAACACCCCATCCACAGCCACAGCCCAGTCAGTCTGCCGCAGAACCAGCACTGACAATCCACAGGGAGCAGTCAATGTCAAGTCGTCAAGAGGCAACCCACCGGAGGAGACATTGCACTGCTGCCAAGTCACTTCAGTGGTGTTCAGTGATGCCTTTTCTGATCCAACATACGCAGGACATCACCTACTAAGCCCCTACTGACTACAATAATTGCTTTGTCATGGAGCCGGCATGAGTGAACTCTCCCTCCAGAGGGCGCCACCACGTCCGTCCAACAACAGCCCCCATGGACTCACCGATAC
Source organism: Conus betulinus (assembly GCA_016801955.1). NCBI lineage: Eukaryota > Metazoa > Mollusca > Gastropoda > Neogastropoda > Conidae > Conus > Conus betulinus. The sequence continues at coordinate 928,203 of JADBJO010000111.1, forward strand.
CGGTGACCCCAACAGAACCAAACCAAGGTCGCAGATTTGGAGAGGATATCAAAACTGAGGTCACCTTGAGACCAGGGTATGATCGATGAGAATGAGGATGATGAAGATGATGTCACAGATTTCAATTCCAGTCTGAGACTGCATGACAGGGCTGTACTCTACGCTTCCTTTCATAATATATCCTGGCGTCAACCAGGCTTGAGAGATACAGACACCTGCAGTGTTGGTCAGGAAATTTGAGCAACACTCAAAGAGATGCATCCATTAAGTGGATGAAACTCGGCTGTGTGATCCAAGTCTTCCCAACTAAGCCCGTAGGAAACTCAACTCTGGGTAGGAGCCAGTCGGAGCAGAAAAATCCCACATAACTCTGATGGAAACTGAACCCACGATCTCCCAGCCGAGAGTCCGTGACGCTAACAACTTCGCCATGGCAGCTGGTGTAAAATGTTTTTTTTTAAAAAATTCTTTGTTTGTAATGCCTTGGGACCTGGCAGGAAGGTCTTAGTATCTCCTGTCTGCAAACACTCTACACTATCCAGAGGAAATACAATTATCGAAATATCTAGCACCAAAACATAGCATTTAGGAAAAAAAAAAAAAAGTCGATGCACTGAGGCCAGGCATGGAAGGTCCTGGAATCTCCTGTTGTGGCATCTCTCTCTATAATCTACCCTTGAGCTTAAATCATAATGAACCACTACAAACCACAGACATGACAGAAAGACTCACTAAACAGACAAGCAGAAAGCAACAGTCTGTAGCACTTACATGGGTCACATACAAGTTGATCTGAAAGCCCTGGAACTCCAGTTTGCAGAGCCCGACTCCTTTGCCCCCAAACCAGTCCCATGCTGCACTTTGTAGGCGTGGCCGTTCAGGTGAAAACGGTGAAAGAAAGTCTCCAGGATTGGCAGCTTGGAGAAGACGCACGTTCCACTTCCAATCGCTCCACTGAAACAAAAACAAAATAACAAACAAACATGGAAAAAAAAAAAAGGGAAACTGCAGGTCATGTTGAAAAACAATAGCAATAACGGCAATGACTGATTTCTTCCCCCCCAAAAAAAGATGAATACAAAGAAAAGAACACTCTTTTCTTAAAGTTTTCTTTGATAGCTACTGTTTTGTACAAAAGAATTAATGTTAGGCTGAATTATGACAGATGTTTATTGTTTGGAAGTCCTGTCTCTGTCACTGGTCCCACAGCCCACTAGAGCCTTGGAGGTATCAAAGAGATGAACAGTGCACCAGCTGTCTCCACCTGTGATCATTCTGTGTATTGCTTGAAAGTCCTGTCACTGTCACTGGTGACACTGTAGAGATGAACACTGACTACCCTGGGCAAGAGCTTGGTTTGCAGCCAAGCTCTGCCCTCTGTCCACTCAGTAATACTGTCTGTCCACCCTTTCCCTGTCTTTCCTGACTCCTCGTCCCCTGCACTGTGGCAGTGGAAAGTCTGGTTGGTGGTGTCGCTTGCTCCTACCACTGGTCAACTGTTTCAAAGTTGTATTGCCTAAAATACAACAGAAACACATTTCTTAAATCAGTAGCTGCATTTCAGATGGGTTTCCTCTTTACCTGAATTAAAAAAATCAAGCAGAACTGCTCTAAGAGACACAAAATTATACAGGTTTTATTCACTCCATAACCAGTAACCTTCACTCCTACTGAGAGTGTTGCTTATGTGCTATGGACCAGATCAAAAGAACAAACTCAAAAAATTCTTTGGTCAGTGAACATACAACAATATCAGACGGTGTAAATTTCATATTTCACCTCATACCTTGGTTATTCTTCATAAAAGCATAAGCAGATTAATAGAGCACTACTAGTCAAGCCAAATAAGTGTTTAAGAAAAAAAGTTTTCCATGTGAGTAGGGAAATCTCGTATGTTGTAAGCTTGTGCTACATACAGTCAGATTCATTGAATAAGTGACTGTGTGGCAGCTTGATTGAAATATTCAAAATTTGATTCACATGTTGGTAGATGTCTTTTGATCTCCTGCTACAAATGTAGCACACATTTGCAGTGGTAATTAAAAAAACAAAACATATTAATCTGAAAAGAACTAACAAAATGCTGAATGGCCTACAAAATGTCCCAACTACTACCATCGGGTGAAGACAATATTAGGTTAGAAAATGTTCCATAAATTTCATTTCTGACATAATGTCTATTTAATGGCCATTCTACATTTCAATGTTTTACTGCAAAGCAAGAATACATTTCTACAGCAGATTTAAGTAAACTGAAGTGACCTGAGTAACTTCTAGTGCTATCAACGCACAAGCATTTCTCTCATACTTCATATTTACACTATTAAAGACTGTTTAAAATACAAGCTGGATAATATTCAATTTTGTCAATCAGTCAAAATCATCTACATATGAAGCAATTATTAAGTATTATCTTATCATTACTACTGCTGTTCTCATCATTGTTAACTTTTTTTTTTTTTTTTTTTTTTAAAACACTTTGACTCACCTGTAGAAATAGTGAGAGTACTGCAGTGCCCCACAGATGTGCTTACACAAACAGCTTGTAATCCTCTTTAGACCAGATCTGCAATGAGAAGGAAAGTGTTGTCACTTTACACTTTTCACTGACATACAGAGTACATCACGAACAGAACACTAGAATGTGAACTGGCATCAGCATCAATAATCTCTCACTCCTAATAAAATTTGTACTGATTTTTAATTTTAAAACTGTTATACACATAACCTCTTGGTCCTATGCTCTATCAGATGATTGTGTAGTGTATATGGGTTGATCTGAACATAATGACACCTCCATGAAAATGAAGCACTCTCTCTCTCTCTCTCTCTCTCTCTCTCTCTCTCTCTCTCTCTCTCTCTCTCCCTTCCCCCCCCCCCCCCCCCCCCCTCCTCTCTCTCTCTCTCTCTCTCTCCAGAGCTGGAGAAGTTTGATATGTTCACAAACCAGCTGGACCAGTGATCACAAATTCTACTGGCATTCCAAAGCTTTCAATAATTGGATATCTGACAATCATCATCATCCTTTTTTTTTTTTTTTTTAAACATGTGCAGCAGCAAGCATCAAAATCAAAACCAACCCAGTTCAGCAAGAAATCCCCGCCAACCAGTTGGTTTTCTGTGCTGGGCACTGCTAACTGTCAAACTGATGACAGAATTTTTTTTTTTTTTTTTTTTTTTTTTTTTTTTAACTGCAGGTGACAATGCCCTCAGGAGTCCACTTCTTGCCATTGCTCATTGCCATTAGATTATCCACACATACTGTCTTCTGACCTTTTTGTTGATGTAAAGATTGTAAAGATGCTTTCATATTATTCTGCTTCGTAAACACAGTGACAAATAAGGCAATGACATAGCAACTGAGCTATCGAATGACCTGATAACACTGACTTGATGCAACTGCATTGCTACTAATGGTGTTGGTGGGAGCCAGCAGGATCAGTAAGCTATAGCAACTTCATTTGCAAAGCATGAGAATGATGAAGTCGATGGTCATTCCAGATTTTTTTTTAATTGTTTTTCCTAATTTCAATTTTAAAAAAAAGGATTGGTGCAGACAGGAATTTTTTCAGTCACCTGACAGTTTTAAAGTATACTCATCCACCTGTATTTGCACTTGCCTCTGGCAACCAGGCAACTGAATTTGTTCAGCCTCTCTGTCTCTGCATCTCTCTCTCGCTCTCTCTCTGTCTCTCTCATTTTATCAAATTTCATATTCCTACCAGCACTATGGCACATCAGTAGCAAGATCAAAGTTCAAAACCAGTCGGAACCTGTACAACCTTGTGCAGTTCTGGGGCACTGATCATCCCAAAGTTGGATGTGCTATGAGCTTAGATCCGAAAACAGGGCCCACAAAGTCATATGCCAACCATTTCATGGATGCACACTGGACAGCTTTACAAAAATGTCGCACCAAACACTGCCAAGTGTCTGTTACTTTCAGGACTGGCTGACGCTGTGAAGCATGTCATGTCACTGATTCCATTCAAATCACCGCACAAAAGTGTTTTCAGCTTCTATTACACTGCTTGTCCTGCTCTGAAGGTGATCTCCATTTCAGTGACTAGGTTCAGTTTATGTCTGTTGGAATGACAAGCTAATTGCTTGACTACAATCCATTCAGTAAGGGTGGAATAAACCACATTACGGCACAAAAGCCATTTCTGACAACCACACTTCAGATCATTTCTTCGTGATGACCCCACCTCATTAATACAAGCTTGTAAAGTGGTAAAAACATGGTGTCCGCAGAAAATCATGGCTCACGGTACAGTGCTTTTGATCTCTAGTCTGGGCACAGTGGTCCTGGGATACGTGCCATTCATTTCAGACAAGGTTAAGGTCAGGTAGCCCGTTAAGAAAAACATATCCTGAAGAAGCAGTGTGTCTGGATAGGCCACACTCTCAGGAAGCCAGCATCCAGTACCACCCACCAGGCTCTGACCTGGAACCCATAGGGAAGAAGGACGAGGGAACAACCTACGAACAGCTGGGGGAAGAGTCAGTGAGGCAGAGCTGAAGAGGACAGGAACCAACTGGACAGGGGCAGGAAGGAATACCCAGAGCTATGTTCACTGAAATGCAGTTGTCCATGGACTGTGCTCATTAGGGGGCAATGTGCCTTATGTCAATTAAGGTCAAGTGTGTAGCTGGGTTATTCTAAATCTTTTACATTATGACAGGTCAGCCAGTCTCTATGTAGTGTGTTAATGGTCCTTGTCATGCAGCAACATGCAGCTGTCTAGTCACAAGGTCTGTGCCATTGCGAGCAGGTGACACCTTAAATGTTCACATACTTTTTTTCTTTTCCTCAAATGTTCAACAAACATACAAAGAGTGGTGGTTTTCCATGCTGAATGGCAAAATGCAAGTAAAACTAGTAGAATAGTGAATAGTGATGGTCTGAGACATACAGAACTGACGTTGTCTTTGTTTGGTCAGGATTTTAACTCCATCAGGATATACCCAAACAGAGCTGCCAGAGGGAAAAATTTTCATGATCATATTTGTTTGAAAAAAACACCATGCAATGTGTCATTGTTTCTTTAATCTATCATCATCAATCTAAAGTGACATCTATTCCAGAGTTTTTACACAAATCTGTTGCTTTCATTTTAACATTCATGTTGCTACATTGTTTTAAACTTTGTATTCTCTGCAGACTTTTCCCAAAGTGTCATGGCATTTCTAAAGTGCTTGACAGTGTATGGCAGACACAAATAAACTAGTCATTGTGGTCATTTTGCTCCTGACTGGGTGCCATATTGGACATGATCATTGTCATTTTTCTTGTCTGTGGTCTATCCAACTGCAAAGTTCTTTATGATTTGACAGTTGACAGAGGAGTGTTAAAATATGTCCACATATTACTCTTTGATCCTGTGCTCCTTTACATTCGTTGGCAGTCAAAAATATTTTTCATTAATTTGTTTGTCATTCTGGTCATATTCAAATCCAGAATGCCACCTCTAAGTGGACAATTCTGGGTGACTTGATATAAAGGTTCTTTTCACAGGTCGGTTTTGAAAAGAAAGTGATCAATGTCTTGCTCTGGACAGAAGAAATTTCATATGACTGATTTTTTTTTTTTTTAAGTTGTATGTTCCTCTTCTCAAGTTCACTAAAACAAATTACATTTCTCAGAATACTGTTCTGGTTTTGGTAGTTTTGCACTCCCAAAGACATTCATTCATCAGAATTATCACTCATAGTGGTATGTTACCTGTCTTGACAGTATGCCTCTCGTGACACGGTGAGACAGCTTGTGTGCCTCAGCAGCTCCAAGAGCTTTGTTTGGTGTGACCTTGTGTCTGGCTCAACTGAGATGAACAAGTGCAGGATGGGGTGATGGTGGTTGTGTTATGGGGAGGGGAGGGGGGGGGGGGGTCAAAGCAAGCAAAGTAATGTACCCTGGTCCTCCATGTCCCAGGTTTCACAATGGACCAACAACTCATCAACATAAAAAAAAAAATGCTTCAACAAAAGCATCGAGAACTAGACTTGTTTGAGAAAAGACTTTGAAAAAAGCTATGACTCTGTACAGTGAATACCAGTTGGTGGAAACTAAAAAGCTGATCACCCTTCTAACTCCCTGGAAAAAACACACCAAGACAATACGGTGTTACATCAGGACATTATATCCCACAGGGGAGTATGAAGACAGGATGACTCAGAAACAGCTGGAGAAGATACAGTGGGCAGAGGCAAAAAGGGTTGTCCAAAGTCCAGCCACTGAACAGTTGTCACTGGCTGCCTGTTTTCCCTTGTGGGTGAAATAGGAAGGTGTTATATGATCACAGTTATAAGTTGCAAGTCACATAACGGGGTTACTATAACCTGGCTGACCCAGGCCGAATGAGGGCTAGGCAAGTTACAAAGTTCGATAGGAAAGTATTACTCTGACTTTGCTTCCTTTTTCCTGTATATGAAATTAATGAGCAAGCGTGTGTGTGTGTGTGTGAATCTGTATGAGAATGTATGTGAGCGCATGTGTGTGTACGTCTATGTGAGTATGCATGTGTGAGAGAGAGAGAGAGAGAGAGAGTGTGTGTGTGTGTGTGTGTGTGTGTGTGCATGTGTGTGTGTGCATGCGTGCGTGCATGTGTGTGTGTGTACGCGTGTGTGTGTGTGTGTGTGTGTGTGTGTGTGTGTGTGTGTGTGTGCGCGCGCGTATGTGTATGTGTCTGTGTGTGTGCAGGCGCACACGTATATATGTGTGTGTATGCATGTGCATACATGCATGTATATACAAAAAAGCTTTTTTTTTCTCTCTCTCTCTTCAACGCAAAAGAAGGGGTGAGGTGGGGGGGTTGCAAGAATACAAGGATGATGGAAAAATACTCAGAAACTTTCAAATCATGTTTGGAAGCTTACTCACTGGCTGACAACTAAAAATGGTGCAAATGGTTATCAAAATATGTACCTCTTCCAGAACAATGATGTGGTATTCACCCTTGGACAGCTCCTGTCCTATGGCTTCTATACGCTGTGAGCGCATCTTGCTAATCACTGGGATTGGAATGGCCCTGTCAACATATCACAACTGCTGTAGAATTTACAGTCGTCAAATAATGCATTTCATCAACAAGTGGAGTTAACTTTCACAACAACAGCAAGAACAACAACAAATCAATTAAAAGCATATATGTTACAATATGCTAAAGTTTGAAGTTTTCAGTTCAAACTTCTCATCAGCATGCTGCTTTTTTTTTTTTTTTTTCAAAAACAGGATGGATAACAATCTGAGAAAAATTACATTAGACACATCATTTCAGATACCGTTTGGATTCGTCTTCTGTATACATGCATGCAGATATGCCTTCAGATATAAACACATATGTATTATAAGATATGCTGTGTAGTCCTACACATGCATGCTGACATGTAATAAGAAATGCTGTATACACTATATGCCTGCTTATATGTTATAAGATATGCTGCATAAACCATATGCATGCTTACATGTTATAAGACATTCTGCATAAACCTATATATATACATGCTTACATGTGATATGTTGTATAACCTATATATCCAATTGTGGCTGTAAACAGCACATGCACTGGTATTTATTCTGGCATGAAACACGAGTTTTACCACCTCTGGGTTCCTTTATTAATTTCTATTCTTTAATCTGACTACTTCATTTGTACTAATGATACTAATGAGTGATACATCACAGTAGTAAATGGAGATCTTTGAGCTTATCATACAGCATTACCGGAAAGTAGACATATGGATTGATAACTAGATGGACATACAGTCAGACAGACAGACAAACAGATAGACAGATACATATATAGATAGATAGATAGATAGATAGATAGATAGACAGATAGATAGATAGACAGGCAGACATACAGACAGATAGATAGACAGACAGACAAAAAGATAAACGAGACAGGCAGGCAGGCAGGCAGGCAGGCTGGGCAGGCAGGCAATCAGACAGAGACAATCCGACAGACAGACTTAAAAGTACCAGAAATTTGATTTCATCTAGATGCACAAAGATACAAGCAAAAAAAAAAAAGGGCTCTACCATCTTGTAAAGACACATTCACACCATGTTTCATCTGACAACTGCTTTCATCAACACTCCATGTTCAGTCAACCACACATCTCACACACACACACACACACACACACACACACAGACAAAACCACACACATGAAAAGAAAAATAGAAGAGTTCTTTGCTGAAAAAAAAAACAATCATATTAACGTTTGAAAGAATGTTTCTAGCCTCTTTTTTTTATAGGATGAAGTAAACAAGGATGATGAACCTGACCATTAGCTAACTGCACAACTGCGCATTCTGCATCAAAATGAAAACCGTGGACAAAATACATTTAGTGATCTGATGTTGATTTCAACCAACAACAACACAAAAAAAAAGAGTTATTCACTATGACTTGGAATATCTCATACACACCCCCAAGGTTCATTCATGATAAAGGGCACAACATCAAAACAAAAACAAAAAAAAAACTTTGAAGACTCAATCGGATTAAATTTCCATACTGAAACTTACCAAACGCTGCTTTTACATTACTAAATACAAGCACTGCAGAACCTTTCTTCATTTCTGAGTAGAGGTTATCCACTTCAGTCAACAGAAGCAGAATTCACTCATCATGATGCTACTACTGGGAAGGGCACAATTTCCCAAACCATCCCACACTTTCAGTTGTTAGTTTATGAATCCACGTTGGAAACTGAATTCACTTGCCACAACTTCAGAATTTCCCTCCCCCCCCCCCCCCCCCCCCCCCCCCCCCTCTCTCTCTCTTCTTTTTTCTCTTTAAAGAGACAGCATCCTTTGTTCCCAACTTTTACAAATTTAAATCAGATTTTACAGACCTTTTAGCATTTAAAATGCATACCACAGTTTTTTCCAAACTTTTCCAAATCTTTAATCCTTTTAGTCCTGACATATTCACTGTCTGTGTACCTTTCCCAGCCAAGCATGTTTGTGCTGTGGGAGTGGGATGTTTTACTCAAGCTGTCCCACACACTGCCAAGTTAAAGATACATTTTTCGTGCTGAATTTTCATCCTGTGTGATCATCCAGTGACACATGTTTTTGATAAGCTGTGATCAAATTATTCACTACTTGATCAGCATACACAGGTCCTGTTACCACATGTCAAATGCTAGTAGATAGTATGTCATTTCATTTCTACAAAATGTTGTCAATTTGCTCAGCTAAATTCAAATTATTACTACTTTAAAATATACCTTCCTGCGACAGGTCCTGTTACCACATGATCAAATCTGTACAACCTGAGTATGTCATTGCCAAAGTTATTTTCTACAACTCATGATTTTGCTCAGCTTTCATGTTTGTACAAAATTATTTGCTAAGAAACAGATAAACCTGACCCTTGCCTCACTGTAAAGTTATCCTGCCTCTGATTTCAAACAGAAACCTAAGCATATCATTCTGATTTCACCACATGATACAAGCAGGAAATAGCTTCAAAATCTAATTTTACTCAGTATCTTTTCATAGGTTTAGGTATAGGTGTGCTTGACTTGAAGCCAGATCCTTACCCAATCAGAAGCCCAGCGCAGACACACACATATGAATTCATCATATGCGACAGACCAAGAGTTGGACTCCAGGCAGAAAAAATTAAACTTTAAAGACCGTAAAAAACCCTGCATCCATATGAGGTTTTCCCTGTTTAGTACTATGCATTGCCAGGAACACTATTTTGCTAAGATGTGTGTTTGTTCATGACAGAAGAATCTGACTACAGCCTGTTCCTGACAGTAGCAGCTCTTTTCTTCTCAAGAGCATAAAGGCTATTACTTTACAGGCACACTGGACATTATTGAATTACATTGTACTGATTTATATTGCATTATATTATCCATATCTATATGGGTTCCTCTCTTCCTGCAGATCACATCAGCATAGAATAGTGCCAATCAAAATGTTCCATATGCACATCTGGGTTATCCAGGGATAACTCCCTTGTTTCATTAGTCGTTTTATGTGCACTTACTACTGCATTCTACACAGAGGACCTCTGTTTAATGTCTCATCTGAAAGACTAGCAGCCAGACCACCACTTACATGAAAGTAGAATTGGGGAAGGAAAGAAAGCACCCTATATGAGACTTAAAACACAGACCCAGAATCCTCATGTCCCTAGGTAAGTGACAGTTTAAAATACAGCTGATAACAGTCAGTCTTGAAAACAAGTATACTTATCTGTCTTGATCAGAAAATAACAAGCCAGTCAATAATAATAACTACTATGATAATCTCTTACTGGTTTTGCTCTATTCCCATGAGTTTACTTGAATGCATGATCTGGATATTATCATAAATAGGAAACTGGCATTTGAATTAATAGGCACCTCAAATAAAACAGAAATTTATCAGTAACTAAGCGAATCATCTTCTTCTGCATTTCCAGATCAGGAAGTGATTTGCAGACAAGCCCCTCAGTTTATAATTTTCTCTCTATTCTTTGTTGACTAATATACACACATGTGCCTACTGAATCGCACTTACACACATACACATGTACGCGCAGACACACATGCCAGGCACACACATACAATCACAGGCATACAACTATAACAGTGGTACAGATCATGTTAAGCTGGTACCCGAGGTCTAACCAGTGCATTAGGATAATATACAGATCAGACATCCTCTCTGTTGTTTCCATTCCACTTTACAGTTTACTCTAATTCCTCTCATTTTAATCATTAGTGCATTGGGCTAATATACTGATCATATATCTTCTACGTCGTTTCCATGAGACTTCACTCTAATTCCTTTCATTTCAGTTATAAATCAATTTATCCATCAGCTCAGAATCCAGCGTACTGTGGTTTCGTAGTTTAACTCACGTGGTGTTGGGTTTATGGTCACGTCTGCACATTGTGACACCTCTTTGATGATACTAAAACTAAAACCAATCAAGTGGTTGGGCAAAGTCCTTGTCGTGTACAGTTTGCAGCACCCTCCCTGTGTGAGTAATAAATAACGCCAACACTGAAAAACCAATCAACCAACCAACCCCAAACCGGCGATGCCTTGTATTATAACCGGCTGCGGAGGTGGGTAACGAAGGCTCGGACAGAGAGAGAGAGAGAGAGAGAGAGAGAGAGAGAGAGAGAGAGAGAGAGAGAGAGAGAGAGAATACTCTTCAATGACAAATTTAGTGTATAAATATCCTATGTATAAATATCAAACTAATTTACCAGCAATTCAAAGTCACCACTTTCAACGTTTCCATGGCGAAGGTCTTGAGCAGCTCACGTCTTGCTTGACTTTGAGCGGAAGCTCCCGTCAGCGAACTGGATCTGAATCTGGATGGATACGTCGCAGGAGCCAATCAACGGCTATAAACACGACGACGGAAACACAAGGGAGTAATAATTATCTCAGTAAAAGGAGTGAAAGGGAGAGGGATAACTCTGTGTGACGCTTAGAAATTCCACGTATAGACGTTATCGTATATCTCATAAATAACTGAACGCTAACATACTCCGACAGACAAAGCAATATTTCAAGACCAATGTTATTCACGTGTGTTTATAAATGTTGAATTGAATGTTACATGTAAAATTTTTACAGACGATACAAAACTGTATAACTCTCCGAATTTGTATAAGGAATTACAAAAGGATATTAAAACATTTGTTCAGTGGTCTGATACTTAAAACCTGTATTTTAATGCAGAAAATATAAAGTACTTCATACTGGAAAATCAAACCCACAAAATGATTATATAATGAAAATTGGGGGCATGGAAGTAAAAGTATCTAAATGTGAGGAAGAGAAAGACCTAGATGTGACTTTCGACAAAAAAATTGCTTTTTGACAAAAACGCGAATAGAATTAACAGGGCCAACAGAATGCTTGGAATTTAAAAAAAAAAAAAAAAAAAAAAAAAAAAAACCTTTGCATTTACTGAAAAGGACACTTTTTTACAATTGTATAAAACATTAGTTTAGACTGTTCTTGAATATGGCAATACTGCATGGTATCCAAAGCTAAAGCGACAATCAGTCGCTCTAGAACAGGTTCAAAGAGGAGCAACAAAGGTTATCCATAATATAAAGGATTGCTCATACCAGGAAAGATAAAAATATTTACAACTTTCAACACTTAAAGCAAGAAGAAATAAGAGGGGACTTGATTCAAACATATAAGATAATTAATGGTATTGATGATGTTGATAAAGCATGCTTTTTGTACTCCACAGACAAATATAACAAGAAACAGTGAAGATGATATATTAAAACAATATTCCAGAACTAATTTGAGAACATTTACATTTACTAACAGAGTAAACCAATTTTGGAATGAATTAACAACTAACATCAAACGTGCACTAGTATTAATGTATTTAAGAACCTCATAGATAAACAAGAAGTAATAACTAAAATAAAATATGAATTTGATGGATAAATTAGACTGAGGTAGTCTACAACTGGACCAACAAACATACAAAATTATGTATATATAGAAGGGGCGTAAAAAGCCTAAATGGGATAAGTTGTTTTGATACAACGCCCCAAATCCTGATCCTGATCCTAATCCGGAGCAATTTATCAAGGACGGAAACGTTAATTTATTAGGCGACCAAACCTGAATTTGCAAAAATTTTCCGCACATCACACACACACACAGACACATGCATACACACACACACACACGCGCGCGCGCGCGCGTGATCATACACACACACACACACACACACACACACACACACACACACACACACACAACTCCTCCTCTTTCCATCTATGCGGATTGGCAGAGTTAGTGTCAGCAACAGCGACATCCGTGGGTGTCTGCTTCTGTTTTGTTCACCTACGTATGTGCTGCATCGGTGGGGGCACGCAGCCAGCACTGGTGCTGGGTCTATCGGCGTCTGGCCCCTGACTACAGTGAGTCTGAACAAGAATGATAGCCATTTTTGGGGGCATATACACACACACACACGCGTACGCGCGTCGGCACACACACACACGTATGCTCAATCTCTCTCTCTCTCTCTCTCTCTCTCTCTCTCTCTCACACACACACACACACACACACACACACACACACACACACACACACACACACACCACAGCACAAACATTCACATGTACACACACAGGTTAAATACACACAGATTGGATCTGTCGGCGCTCCTATTTAGAGAAGAGTACTCCCGCATCGTCTGCAGTTGGTAGAGAGTTCCCGAGGCTGAAGACTGTTGACGCTGTAAGAATTAAATAATTATCTCGTACGGAAACAAAAGTCAATGTTAAGACCTGAAAATCGCCGATGAAACACTACATTACTTAATTCACAAGTGTCTGTGAATTTTCCAAGGGTTTCAAACAGTTTCTGCTCAGAGTCAGTCGACAAAACACTTTCGTTTTATCTTTTGCACCACACGTGGGGTCAGCTTTATACGTCACCTTGATGATGCGTCATCGTACTCTATGTTACCGTTCTATACATTACTTTTCATTTCAATGAGGTTTCTATACACGTCACCGACTCTGTATGTCACAGTGCCCATTTCCGTGTCACTGTGTTTAAATGTTAGGGTTAGGTTTGGCTGGGTTCTGATCAGGGTTTAGGGTTTGGGGGTGGGTTCTGATCAGGGTTAGGGTTTGGTTTGGAGGTAGGAGTAGGATTAGGTTTAGACTTACAGACATGGTGACCTACAGACAAGGTGACTTACGGGCACGGTGACAAAAAAACCTCGTAAATACAGACACGGTGACACTTCCGACAGTAATAACATCACAAAATTATTGCTATCAAAATGATTGGCAAGATCATTTGAGCAAAAGATGCAAGCTTACGATCCTTGGATACTTACACAGAACTGTATGTATTATGTGGAGACAGTCACCATACGCTGTGGTACCCAGCTGATAATCGTCATTTGTCATGCTGTGCACAGTGAAGATGTTTTCAAACAAACGGGGGTGCTCTGCTTTCAGCCGCACAAATTAGTTCTCAGTCATTAAAATTGTGACACTTTGCGTTGTCGCTATCGTCGTTTTTGTGCTTTTTTGTGGTTTTTTTTTTTTTTTTTTCATATCACAATAGAAAAAAAAATGGCTAAAAGTAAAAAATCTCCGAGTTGTTATATAACAAATGTCAGCGTCCTTTACCAAAGGCAAACTTAATGGAAACTCATAAAATGATTGTAGATCTTTCTGTAGTAAGCATACATTTTCAAGTATATATGTGGATAAATGTACGTGCAATTGACTTGTTTTGTTAAACTTGTTTTGGTTCGAGTCTGCACGAACGCATATGGTAGAAACGAAACACCGCTCTAGGACTTGTCTCTGCACATTTTGTTCTTGGTACCAGTTTTCTAAATAAGTGTAGATCCTTGTCAAACCCGAAACAAAGAGCCGACAATTACTCCTTATAATGAACGAACAAATCCAGCATCAAATATAGTAGTAGCATGTATTTATGGTGTATTCTGCTTTCTATAATTGCTCCTGGTTTTCATTTTCTTCATCGGTATTTCAGAGCTTATTTCCATGTATGTATATAAGGCACACAGCCCAGACTGACTTGTCACCCACTGTCTAACAAACTAGTTGGATTCACCTTTCTAGGCCACAGTGAGGACAACTGTGTATGGTGAACTGATATTCCAAACACAGGCAGATGAACACTTTCAGTACTTTACCACTCTAGGATTTTTTTCCTTCTTCTTCTTCTTCTTATTCTTCTTTTCCATCCCATCTTCTGCACCACCTTAGTGGCACTGCACCCACGCCGATCATTCTAACTCCTCGTCAACAGCCACCACAGCCCCTGCACCGGCAATACGCAGGGAGCAGTCGATGTCGAGTCGTCATGACGCAACCCACCAGAGGAGACACTGCACTGCTGCCGAGTTACTTCGGTGGAGTTCAGAGGTGCCTGCTCTGATCCACCATGCACAGGAAACCACCTACTAACCCCCCCCCCCCCCCCCCCCCCCCCCCCCCTTCTACTGACGGCAATAATTGCTTAGTCACAGAGCCGCAGTGAGTGTGTTCTCCCTCCGGAGGGCGCCACCACGTCCGTTCAACGACAGTCCCCGTGAATTTGCCGATACCGATGACACCTACAGAATTTAACTAAGCCAAAGACACGGAAAGGCAATCAAAACTGTTATCACCATGAGAGCAGGGCATGAAGGGCCTCAGAATTGAGAGACATTTTATAATGCTAATCGATGAGAATGAGGATGATGAAGATGATGCAACGGATTTCCATTCTGGTCTGAGACTGCATGACAGGGCTTTACTCTGCGCTTACTTTCACAATATATTCCGGCGTCTACCATGCCAGACACCTGCGGTGTTGGTCAAGAAATCAGAGCAGCAACACTCTCAATGATGCATCCATGAAGTGGATGAAACCCGACTCTGTGGTCCCAGTCTCCCCAACTGAGCCCGCAGCAAAATCAGCTCTGGGCAGGGGGCTGGTCGGTGCAGAAAAATCCCGCTAATAAATGGCTCTGATGAGAATCGAACTCGCGATCTCCCAGCCGGGAGTCCGCGATGCTAACCACTTCACCAAGGCAGCTGGTTGGAGCTGGGAGCTTTAGTGGTTTTACTGAGGATCAGCGATGTTTCCATTATGGCGTGCTAATTTGTGTTGACCAAATGGGCCAAAGCGATGGTCAGTTACAACACAGCCAGTCTAGTGTGTGTGTGTGTGTGTGTGTGTGTGTGTGTGTGTGTGTGTGTGTGTGTGTGTGTGTGTGTGTGTGTGTGTGTGGACAGAATCTAGGAACTGTTCACCGTTCACTTACAAGATACAGAGCATGACAGACCCCGGCCTGATGACCTCTCACAGGCAGCAAGGAAAACATTCGCAATGTTCAAATTGAAGAGAAGGACACAAAATGAGGCTCCTACTTGCCCTTCATAAATTCAGTCTTCATGCATTCATATGAGATATGGAACCTCAAAGCGCAATGGGAAAGAATGGAAGTCATGGAAGTCAGGTATCATCGAAAGATACTACGCATCAGATGCACTGACCGTATCACCAATGAACAAGAGAGCCAAACCAGTCAGCTACATTTCAGACCATATGACAATCATTCAACATCACATAAGAAAAGAATTTTTGCGTTGGTTCGGTCACGTGAAAGATGCAATGCCCATGCTGAAAGGATCCGCGTGGGAACAACCAAGGGAGGATGACAGAGAGAAAGAGAGAAAACATGAAGGGTGCGCATGATTTTAGAGAACTAACTGGGACACCATTGGCAGATGGCCAGGCCTTGACACCACATACTACCTGTGACGTCAGAAGCACTTACCATGACATCACAGGCACCAAACATGACGTCAGAAAATTAACCATGACACTACAAACACTGGCCAAGACGACACATACACCAAAAGAAACTGGTCACGACACAAGTAAAACTGACCATTGTAATGGAGACATTGATTACCCCAACAGAGACACTGATCTTCACACCACTCACACTGACCACGACCCAGAAGACATTGACCATGGTAATAAGAAACACTGACCGTGATATAACAGACATTGGCTATGACACCAAAGGCATTTAACTTCAGAAAACGGAAAATGACCAGACCAGACACACTGACCAGCATATTACAGACACTGACCACGACATCGGAGACACTGACCATGACACCAGAGGTACTGAACATGACACAAGAAACACTGACCATGACACCAAAAACAATGTCTCTTGTGGGGTCAGGATCTAGGCTATCAGTGTTTCCGGTGCCATGATCAGTCTCACTGTTGTCATGGTCAGTGTCTATGATGTCATGGTCAGTGTGTATGACGTCATTGTCGGTCCCTGTGGTATCATGGTCCATGTTTGAAGAGCCAAGTACCGTGTTTACGGTCATGTGCTCAATGTTTCTGGTGTCATAGTAATTGTATTTGGTGTCATCGTCAATGTATCTGCGTCACTGACAGTGTCTGTGATGCCATGGTCAGTGTCGTTCTAGTCTCATGGTCAGTGTCTGTGGCGCAAAGGTCAGTGCCTGCAGTGCCATGGTCAGTGGTCTGTGCTGTCATGATCACTATTTGTGGTGTTTCTTTCAGTGTCTTTGCAGCCATGGTTAGTAGGACATGGTCAGTGTCCGTGGTGTTTCTTTCAGTGTCTTTGGCGCCATGGTTAGTAAGACATGGTCAGTGTCCGTGGTGTTTCTTTCAGTGTCTTTGGCGCCATGGTTAGTAAGACATGGATCAGTGTCCGTGGTGTTTCTTTCAGTGTCTTTGGCGCCATGGTTAGTAGGACATGCTCAGTGTTCGTGGTGTGTTTCTTTCAGTGTCTTTGGCGCCATGGTTAGTAGGACATGCTCAGTGTTCGTGGGTGTTTCTTTCAGTGTCTGTGGCGCCATGGTTAGTAGGACATGCTCAGTGTTCGTGGCGTTTCTTTCAGTGTCTGTGGCGCCATGGTTAATAGGACATGGTCAGTGTTCGTGGCGTTTCTTTCAGTGTCTGTGGCGCCATGGTTAATAGGACATGGTCAGTGTTCGTGGTGTTTCTTTCAGTGTCTGTGGCGCCATGGTTAGTAGGACATGCTCAGTGTTCGTGGTGTTTTTTTTTTCCAGTATCTTTGACTCAATGGCTTGTGTGTCCGGTAACATGGTCAGTGTCTGTGTTGTCATGTTCAGTGTTTGTGTGTCATATCTGCCGTTTGTGAGTATAGCCTCTCTCTCTGTGTGTGTGTGTGTGTGTGTGTGTGTGTGTGTGTGTGTGTGTGTGTGTGTGTGTGTGTGTGTGTGTGTGTGTGTGTGTGTGTGTGTGTGTGTGTTAGTGAATGGATGAGAGAGAGTTCATGTGTGGATCATTCGGGCAAAATTTGTTTCATGTTT
The DNA here is from genome assembly GCA_016801955.1 of Conus betulinus. NCBI lineage: Eukaryota > Metazoa > Mollusca > Gastropoda > Neogastropoda > Conidae > Conus > Conus betulinus. The sequence goes on from JADBJO010000111.1 coordinate 946,071, forward strand.
TGTCTCAGTTGCTCATGATTCTGTGCGAGCATGTAAAATAAGACATGAGAAACAGAAAAAAAAGAAGAAAACATATGTATAATCCTCCATCCTATGTGCCCCGTCCCCCTCCCCCCCCCCCCCCCCCCCCCCCCCCCCCCCCGCCCCCTCCCCCTCAATCCTCCCCATCAAGCTCCACGCTCACTTCCTCCTACACAAGTATCTCTCTCTCTCTCTCTCTCTCTCTCTCTCTCTCACACACACACACACACACACACACACACACACACACACACACACACACACTCTTTCACCACATCCACACAAACTCGGAACAGCAAAAAGAGTTTTCTTTGTGTCAATTTATTAAACAGACAAAATGTAAAATGCTGGAAAAGACGTGATAAATTCCGGCACAAATGGCCAGCCATCAAGCTTATCAAAACAAATATCTACATGTCACAGTTTATGTACACCACTGAGCATATCATGCCATCTCTCCGGTCAGGTTCTTGTGCATTACTGCACATTCCCATCTCCATAACTTTGTGCACTCTCTCAGCGACATTTGCTATACACATCATTCAGATGTTTTTCTCTAACAATGAAAGAAACAGTAGTACTCATATAATACAGTAAGACAGAAAAATGTCACAGATCGTAGAAAAATTGTGATTTCACACAACCTACCTGATAATAATCCACTTTTCATGCTGCGTTCAGTATCATTAAAATACAGCATACACAAATGCCGAACTTTGAGGAAAATGATAACAAGAGTTCTCTCTCTCTCTCTCTCTCTCTCTCTCTCTCTGTCCTCGTCCTCGTTCCAAGATTTTCAACTTCTCCATTTTTGATTACATACACACACCACATCATAATCATAAATTAGCAGCACAGTGAATATTTCTTGTTTACACCAATGCACTGACCAAGTGAAAGGCATCAAGGTGCGTCACTGATATGACGGATCCATTGTGAAGCCGATGGATACCACAAAATTGACTAGCACCGGTTTGGGGGTCTACATGCAATAGCTAACACTAAAGACAATGTGACCAATCAGGTTGTGAAGCATCAGGGACACGTCACTTTTGTTCCTCTGACGTGAGACACCAGTCTGATAAAATCATCAATCAAAACAGTTGATGCCCTTTTGTGAACGAATGATGTGAGAATACTCTTCAGTCTATGCAACAAGACGCCCACAGATTTGAACCCGGTGAGACGGAATGCCATTGGGAACCCACACGTCTCTATGGCAACTCTTCCTGGCGCACCAAGCGTAGTCATAGATGTCCTTGACCTGCTGCTTGACTCCACTTCATCTTGGGGACGTCCGACCTTGGCCCATCTGACCCACACCCGACATCCACTGCGCATGACTCGATCCATCTGTGCGCGCACGCTGGGCGACACCAGGAGACGGGACAGAGACATGCGATTGGCGGAAGAGGCCGGAAGCACGCGACACCACACCACGTGACGACGCGCTCCGGGGCGGGTCTGTATGGCAGCTTCGCACATGACGCTTCCCTTGGCGCGTGCTGAGGTCACCCCTCCCAGTACTGCCCCTCCCCTGGCTTTGGCCACCCTCCCATGAAACGCCGCCACTGACCATTCTTCACCTCCTCCTCTGCCGACACCGCCCCGAGTTTCCATGGTGACCACCGAAGTTTGTTCAGACGGAAATTGGTGTCTGGAACCTTCTCACGGTTCAGTCTGCGGGTGACCATGATTCTGCTGCCCAGCCTCCTGGTCTTCGGCTTGTTGTCCGCCATTTTCGTGCCCGGCCGACCAGTTTCTTAGCAGCCGAAAGGGTCACGGATTTCTTGCCTGCCTTCTTTGCTCCTTTGGGGGTTTTGGTGTCAAAGGTCGCCGATGTTGTTGTTGTCACTGCGGGGGGATCTTGGGTGTCTTGCAGGCTGAGGAACTGCAGAGGGAGACTGAAGAGTCGGCCCGTCTGAGGACACCAAACACACCTTCCAGATCCTTGTGCAGAGCCAGACGTCCCTCGCGGGCCCGCACCTCTGCCTCGTAATTCTGCAAATACACAGAATTTCCCTCTCGTTGATCAACTTTATGATAAAGCAACTTTCTGATAAAATGTCATATATTCGCTGTTATTTCTTTTTTTTTTCTTTTTATATAGAAAATGGCAGGCACTGGAGAACAATATTTTGAATATACTATATCCTGATCAAACCTCAGCAATCAACTGGTTTTTTGCTTCTTTTGTTTTTGTTTTAAAAGAGGGCAGTTGTCTGAAAATTATTTGATAACGTTTGTTTTAATTGTTCTACTTATGTTTGTTGATGATCTCCCAAGGCCTAGAGATTATATATGTTCACGGCCACCTAGATTAGCATTTAAGCTAATGACGGCCTTATGCCAGCATCTGAGAGGATAAGACGATAAAGTTGAAAGTATACATTAATTTTTCTGGGTGCGATGTCACATATTAATATTTGTCTTTATCACATTAGAAAAAAAAAGCATAAACATCTTATTGCCATTTTTATAGCACTAACAGGTTCAGAAATTGCCACAAATATCAGGGGGAAAAAATCACTGATAACTTACGGAAAAGAATTCTGCTCCTTTTTCTCGGTAGCAAATGGCCATGATGACGTCACACAACGTTCCAAACTGTGAGAGCTGCAGGTGCTCTCCACCGGTCATTTCCGTCATGGTTCTGAAGACTCTGTCGACTGCACACTGGAATTCACCTGGACCCCGTAAATCCTGACTCCCTGCAACGAAGTAACGAATGGCAGTTTAGAAAACAAAGCATTTCCACAACGTCTTCCATGTGGAACATGCGTTTGTCCTACTGAGACACAGTGTATGAATTTAAAAGCAATATAAAATCGGCCCCCATCCCTATCCCTGCATTTTCCCCATCATGAACCTGTGTTGGTTTCATTTACATATGTGCATCTATTCGAAATCAGCGTGTAACTTGTACGATTAACTTAAAGTATTGGACGAACTGTATATATCTCACTGAATGTTTACAAAGTGTGGAAGAAAAGGGGCGAGTGGGGGGAGTGCGTGGAGGAAGGGGGGGGGGGGGGGGGGGGATATGTGCGTACGTGTGTGCATGAGACAGAGAACGGTAAGAAAAGAGCGGTGGGAGTGTTGTATCCTAGTCATTCAGTCTTCATACAGTGACTCCTCCCTCCCCTCCCCCACCCCACCCAATTCCTCCCAGCTACAAAGTCTAAACTCACCATATCTCGCAAGATCTCCGTCTCCTTCTTCAATCGATCCTGTCCTTGTTCATGACGTATTCAGGAGGGTGAGGGAAGGCATCCCCAATCACCACCAGAATCTTCTGGGAAGCTGGCTCCCACTTGAGGTCCCTTCTCACCAGCCTCAGCATCACCTCGTAGGCCTCGGGTTCATCCCCGCCCCCCGTGGTACCCACGGTGTTGACGAAGTCCACCAGCTGGGGAAGGTTGTCGGTGAAGTCGACATGCTTGGTGACGTAGGAGTCGTGGTAGTCTCCGTGGGCCACGACGGAGGTGGTGATGGCGGGGATGTCGGTCTGCAGTCGTTGCAGCATGTCGGACAGCCTCCCCCGCACCTCTGTCAGTGCCCCGCTCATGGAGCCCGTGGTGTCGAAGGAGAACGCCACCTGGAGGGGGCCGTTAGGCAGTGGGCCGGCCATCTTGGATTGTCTTTCCTGAAACGGTGGTCATTTGGCCGACGACGTGAATTTTACTTAAGAGAGATACATGTTTGATTTAGAGAGGTATATGTATGATTACATAGAAGTATGTATGATTACAGAGAAATATGTTTGACTTCAGAGAGAGAGAGAGAGAGAGAGAGAGAGAGAGAGAGAGAGAGAGAGAGAGAGAGAGAGAGAGAGAGAGAGAGATGTTCTATTTCAGAATGTATGCGTTTGATTTCAGAGAGATTTATGTTTAATTTCAAAGAGAATGAAATATGAAAAAGAACTGGCAAGAGAAGTGTTGATGCTGATCATGGTTCTTTAATGGGTCTTTTGTGAGATGTTGATTTTGCTACGTTCCTCTTCAGCAAAGTCTTTCTTCCTTTCCATTTCTGTTCTGTTTTTGTTTTGATTAACAATATGAATAATCAAATTAAAAAAAATACTACATCGTTTGTTTAGTAAGTATGCAGGTTTAAAGTAATCTGTTAACCACCAGCCAGTTATTTGATTGATAAAAGATCATCAATACTATTTTTTGATACAATCCTAAAATAATATACTAAAAGTAGAACATCAGAACATTACACACACACACACACACACACACACACACACACACACAATAATATATATATATATATATATATATATATATATATATTAGATCCACACACACACACAAACACAGCTGTCTCTCTCTCTTAATTCTCTCTCTCTCTCTCGAATCCACTATATATATACATAGATTAAAAGAGCTGTATAACATTAATTCAAAGAAAAAAGAAACGAATCCATTAAAGAAATTACAGGTCATTCTTGAAACTATGTAAAGTACAATGTCAATGATTAAAAGAATGATATGCTTCTTTCTTTCGGGGGAGAGAGAGAGAGAGAGAGAGAGAGAGAGAGAGCACACTGTATTGAAATAACATACTACAGGCCTTTCTCTCTCTAAACATCTCAAGAAAAAGTAAAGCAATAAATCAAAGACAATATAAAAAAAGGAAGTATGCTTACTTGGAAAATGAAGAAGAAAAACGTCACTATTAAAACGATCGAGTCTGTTACAGAATCGCCTGAAACGCGTACCGTTCGGTAGGTTGCTCTGTCTAGGTTATGGTGGAACGCTGTTGTGCCACAGGGCCCAGTCGCGTTTATATTGACTTGAGTTTGGCTCTCCGCGTGCTATGATTCGCAGAGCCGCGACCTTGACCTTTTGGCTTCGCTGAGTTATCAACATGCTTCGCGGATACAACCTGAAGCGTGTTCATAGACAGCAGCGAGTGTGAGAAAATGCTTCGCGGATATTTCTGACGTGGAGAGAGAGAGAGAGAGATTTTCTCGTAATTTTGAAGTAGAGAGAGAGAGAGAGAGAGAGAGAGTAGCAGAAATAATCGATAAGCAGCATGTTTGTTTGTTTGGTTTTTTTTTTTTTTTTATGTGGTTGGTTGGTTATTATTATTATTTTTTTCATTGGGCTTTGATGTCGTTGCTGTTGTTTTCCCTCATCTACCGCTTGCCAAGAAACGAGGGAATCATGATAATGAGACAAATATACAATAAACACACAAGTAGAGACTCTAATGTTGCTCACTGCGCTATTTGTTTCAAGAGGATGTAGACAGTATCAAACTGATTGTTTCAAGAGGATATAGACAGTATCAAACTGAAGCACTGTATTGCATCTGCGTCAGTCTCTGTCTAGAGGGGAAAAACCTATCAGGCAGGGGGGGGGGGGGGGGGGGGGGCAGACGGGAAGGAAAGAAAGTAAAGAGGGTGAGTGGCGAATGGAGGGTCCCGAGTACCCAGATCCTTCATCCCTTAAACTAAATTCGGATAGATGGATATATAGTTCCATCGCCTTTGCTTGCAGAAGGCTTCTCTAGTGTAAACCTATCCTTCCCCACCCCCTAAAGAAAAATTACATTCAGCTTCATCCCATCCCACCCCCATCCCCTAACCAGGGCGTTGCCTCTGGACCTGACATCAGTTGGGATGCGCCTGCCCCCCCTCCCCCCTCCCCTACCTCTATTCACTGCCCCTGTGTGAAGGCCTACGTAGCAACTCTGAATCAAATTGCAACCTTCATGTAAGAGCCATTTTCTTTCTGTTGGAACGATTACCTCAACACCTCATCTTCCCCTTCCCCACCCACTTTCCAGTGATGTCCCCTTCTCACCTCCACACCACACCCTTACCCCAGGGCTTGAAAATCTTCCAACGCCATTAGTTAGCTTATTGCCCTCTTGGTTCTCTCTGAGCCCAAAAATTAAACAAATATAGCCTGGCATCTTCTGAACAGCCATTACCCACAAATGATATCACACACACACACACACTCATGTGCGTGCACACACGCATGCACACACGCTCGTACGTATGTTTGTATGTATGTACACACACAACTACAGTACAGCACACACATTGATAGGTAGGTACACAAGGTCTGGCCAGCCCCTTGCCAATGCATCGGTCAGGCATCTGCTAGGGGGTTTCATCCATGCAGTTCACTCGGGCTCCCTGTCCACAGTTACACCTTGCCTTGTCCCGTTACAACCCCGCACACGATTATCCACTGGGAGTAGCCAATGCCAAGTTGTCATGAAGCAACCCACCAGAGTGGACACTGCACTGCTGCTGAGTGACTCCAGTAGGGTGTTCAGTGGTGCCTGCAGTTCTGATCCAAAGTACACAGGACCATTGCCTCGGAACCGATTATCCCCCCCCCCCCCCCCCCCCAAGTCCTCATGAAGCAACCCACCAGATGAGACACAGCACTGCTGCTGAGTGACTTCAGTAGTGTTCAGTGGTGCCTGTTCTGATCCAAAGTACACAGGACATTGCCTCCTACCCCCCCCCCCCCCCCCCCATGATAATTGCTTAGTCGCGGAAACAATGTGAGTGAGCACTCCCTTCGGAGGGCACCACCACGCGCGTCCTGCGACAGTTCCCATGAACTTGCCACTACCGGTGACCCTGACAAAATCTTACCACGGTCTTAGTTGGGAAGGGAAATCAAAACTGAGGTCACCATGACAGCAGCAAATGAAGGGCCGCAGAATCTGAGACTTAAAAATTAATGCTGATGAACGAGGGATGAGGACAATGAAAATGATGCTATTGATTCGCATTCTGGTCTGAGATTGCATGCAGGGTTGTCCTCCATGCTTACTTTCATAATATATTCCAGCGTCAACCAGACTCGAGAGATACAGACACCTGCAGTTTTGGTAAGGAAATTTTGAGGAACACACCTAGCGACAAATCTATTAAGATGGCTGAAACTCAAGTTGTGGTCTTAGTCTTCCAAACTGAACTCATTGCAAACTCACTTCTGCGCAGGAGCCGGTCGGAGCAGAAAAATCCCACAAACAAATAGCTCTGTTGGGACCCGTACACACAAACCTCACAGCCAGAGTCTGTGGTGTTAAACTATTTTGCCATGTCCACTGGTCTATTCATGTTTGTCAACAAAAGAATCCATTTAATCAGGCATCGGTGGACTTTTTGTGAAAGGGAGAGAATGTGTGTGTGTGTGTGTGTGTGTGTATGTATGTGTGTGTGTGTGTGTGTGTGTGTGTGTGTGCATGTAGAGATTAACAATAACTTAGTTCTTACAGTCTGGAGCAGAATTTTTTAATCATTCTGGGGGCTAATTCTATTAAGCAATGTCTTTGTGGCTTGCAGTGTGAGATTGTATACCTTGATCTGCAAGTTCGGGATATGCGCGAGGACGGTGTGTGTGAAGGTGGGGTTTTTGTTGTTGTTTTTGTTTGTTCATTTGTCTGTTATTCATTCACAGTCTGCACCTAAACACCTATGTTACAGAGTGACTCAGAAAGAAAGGGAATTTGATTTTGGCCAACCAATATTAGAAAGTGGTGAATCTATTCTACCTTTAGCGTCAATGAAAAGAACCATTTTCAGTCATCGTTCAACTGCAACTTGCACATGGGCATCTCTTCAATTCAGACATCTGGTCATAAGCTCTGTTAGAGGTGAATCTATTCTACTTTTAGCATCAATGAAAAGAACCATTTCAACTGCAACTTGAACATGGGTGTCTCTTCAGTCACCTGATCATAAGCTCTGTTAGTTACTTTCAGTATTTAAAGGTTTCTCTGCTTAGCCATCCGTTGGTACACATGCGGAAGGGACAGCGGTGCACAGGAATCAAAGTCCAGAATTCCTGCTCAGGCTGTGTTTGGTCTTGGTGCGAGGAAGCCTGTCTCTCAGTATTCTCTGAGAAACTCCAGTACACTTCTGATTTAACTAATTGTTAACAGAGTGAAGGTTACTGAAAATCTGTGAAGATGAAAGTCAAGATTAAGTTGTATATTTTGTTGTGATATAGACACACTGAAACTGCACTATCCTCCTCTCTCTCTCTTTCGGTGTATGTGTGTTGTACCTGCAAGTCTAAAACGTAGTATTATTAAATTGAATTATAGGTCAAAAATATTGTGTGCGTTTGTTTGCAGAGAGAGAGAGAGACAGAGTTGCACGTGTGGTGTATGTGTGTGTTTAAGTGTATGTGTGTGTGTGTGTGTGTGTGAGCACAATGCGAAAGAGAGAGAGAGAGGGAGGTGAAAGAGAGAGAATGTGTGTGTGTGTGTGTGTGTGTGTAGAGAGAGAGAGAGAGGAGAGAGAGAGAGAGAGAGAGAGAGATCCAACCTTGCTGACCAGCTGTCACAACATCCACACACTCAACTCTGGATGTGATGAAACATTTCAGATATAATACCACAGTTCATGTCAAATCTAATACACAATCTGATCCCAAGGAGAGCAGCACCAGAATTTCTGTTGTCCAGAGTCGGGGAGAACCACAGTCACAGTACTTTTGTGATCCAGCTAAACACTGAACCTGGAAAATAACCATTGTCATAGACACAACCAAAGGTGGAAAGAAACAAAAAAATGCATGTAACAGTGTGGGAGGGAATTTCCAAAGTAGTCTTTTGGTTACAGGGAAACTTTAAAACAAAAACAAAAACAAAAAAAAAAACAAAACAAAAAAAAAAAAAAAGCAGGCTGCCATTACTCACACAACATCTTTTGGACTTCATTCTACGATACTTTTGTCAACTCTTACCAAGAGAGACCTCTAAACAGACTCTAACACTGGAAATTCTGGATCCCCCCCCCCCCCCCCCCAAATTCCGTGTTTGGGAAATCATTGTTAAAGGTGGGAAATTCCTGCAAAAGGTGGACAGGCTGCAAGAATGGTGAACGCTCCTTTCCCTTTGTAGACTAACCTTTCAAGGACATGGAGCAAATAAATGGTAGAGGCAAACAAACCTTCCGACAGCATGACAATGACTTAACAAAAAGTGGTGCAGGGGTGGGATGGGGATTGAGGATAAGCAAGACTGTGTCACTATGCAAGTATTACACCCCTGACAGAAAGTACAGACGTGTCTTGTGAACTGAACTTATTATGCCTGTCTGGAGTCCAGTTTCATCGTCTGTGTGCTGACTGATCAGCTGACAAGACCTGGACACCTGGAGGTGCTACTAAGGTTCATCCAAACCGTTTGTAACCATGGAAACTCCCTCAACAATCCAACCTGGGAAGGAAAAGAATTACAAACCAAACAACATGAAACAAACTTTAAAATGAAAATTAACGTAAGGCCATCAACAGTCTTTGTTTCCTCCTCCAACTACTTGCACAAAAAGAGAACAATAAACGAAATGGAGCACCCAACTATACATTCCCTCATTGAGAATAAAATGACACGAGGGGGGGGGGGGGGGACCTCCAACATATCCACATAAAACTTTTCGTCAATATATAGGACAATGCATTTAGCAGTGAACCTCTCCATGCACATGGAATCTGATGAAATGGAAAACAAGTCTAGACAGACAGCAGTTTGGAACAGACATTCTGCAAGAGAGAGAGAGAGAGAGGGAGAGAGAGTGTGTGCGTGTCTATGAGTGTGTGTGTGTGTGATGTACGTATGATTGCTCATGTGCCTATGTGCAGAGGTGTAGATCTAGAGAACTGGGATGGATGGGAGCATGGGAGAAAGCTGAAAGGACTTGGGGTCTGAGACCACCAAATCTGAAAAAAACATTTGGAAAAAGAAATCCAAGGGAAAAAAATCATCATAGAAACATATCATCAGCAAATTTTGAATATGGCAAACTATGATGAGAATCAAGCCCCCCTCTCATCCCCATCCTTGCTTAAATTCTTTCATACCTCTTGTGTGTGTGTGTGTGTGTGTGTGTGTGTGCAGATAACATTGATTAAAAAGACATAAGCCAACCCAAAATGTTTTGTGCAGATAACATTGATTAAAAAGACATAAGCCAACCCAAAATGAAAAACATTCATTGAAACACAATAGTTCAGACATAATTTAAGTAAGTGTGTGTATATACATATGTATACGCACATAAAAACACCTGAAAACATTCTTTCTTACAAATCAACATTTTTTTGAGAGATGTCCAGTTTTAACAAACATATTGAGTAATAAAAATTCTCGTGAGTTTCTCGCATGAACACTTTTCTACAATGACAAATCTAAAAAATGTGATGCTTTCTCCAGCAAAAACTAAGAAAGTAAACAAATTCTTTAGGTTTGAGACAGCACTGAAGAACATGGCGATTTTCTTGGATCTCCAAAGATTTTCTTACATGAATGAGAGGGAGCAAAACATCATGCATATATATGGCAAGTGTTCAAGTCCTACCAAATGTAAATAAAGGTTCAAGAGTATTCAAAGGTACAATGCTCTCCCTGGAATTGTCTTCACTACAACTAGAAGAGCTGATAATATCTGAAATCCACCCAATTGCTCAACATGTGTATCAGCTACGACTTGAAATAGATTTGGGAAAAGACTATGAAACAAAATAAGAAAAATCAAAGATATGGAAGTCAGGTGGTTTCAAATTAGTTTAATATTCCTGTCACAAACAGCACTTTGAAGAAATGAGTACAATGGATAATGATAAATGTTCATTTGTGTGAGACAGAAAAACTCAATACAACACTGCTTATGGCATTGTGAACTTGTTCACAGTTACTGCAGCGAAACAGAAAGAATAATAAAAGAATGATGCAATAACTGTTTAAGAATCAGCTCAATACACACCTGGAATTGTTTAATAACTGCTAACACATAAACACAGACCAAGAGTTAGCCCAACCATCCTGCCTACTAAACTTTAAGAGTATACATGTAGAATCGCTAAAACAAAATCTAACCGGCAACATTTCTTAAAAGAATGAAAGAACAAATATGAAATTGAAAAATGTATATATATGCACTGCATAGAAATCCATTACAAGTGTTATCCATGTGAAAATCTGATTGAAGGTAACCATCAATGCTGCTATTCCCCCTTCCACAGATTGCTGTAGATGTACGACTCTGTTTACACTGTCCTTATACTTTGACGAGTTATGAAATGCGCTGTGCCTGTAGAAAAAAAAATTGACTGCTATGCCTTTATCTGTTGCGATACGGAATGCATGAATTTATATGTAACTATGCACACATACACACACACATACAAAGAGCGTAATTTATCACAGATGGGACTAGCACTACTGTTGAAAAAGAAAATGTAACAGAGCTGCACAAATGCACTGCGAAACAATGAAACAAACACATAAATGAAAAAAATGAAACAAACCACAACAAAAAGATGATACTCATAAAGCTGGAGCACAGAGAAAGCACTGCTCATTTTCCATTTCTTTTCCTAGTGAATGCTCTCGACAGTCAGCCATCCACTTATTTACAATGTGTTGAAGCCCAAGTTCATAAACGTCATTCTCAGTAAAATGAACCCCATCAGCAATAAATCGTCCATCAATCTTGCCACAAAACTTGCTCAGGCGAAATGCGGCAATCAGCGTTAAATGTTTTGCACGCTTGTCATGCTAGCGACGGGGAAAATCGCTTCAAGAGCATATTCTGGTTGCTAAATTTCCATAGTATGATTTGCATAGTGTCAGTTGTAATGATCAATAATTTAAAATATGACTTTTTAAGTCTTTAACCATGTTGAACATTCAGAGAAGTTAATTCACTCTCATGTCTCAGACACCACCAGTTGGTGTCTACAGTCCTCTGCTATGGTGGTGCCACATGGCCACTGTGATCTTTTACCATGTTGTCATCAATCATTGTTTTACTTTACAGCGCTGGAACTAAGAGTTCACTCCTTTTGATCCATGTCTTGTACCTATTAAATCCCTTTATATACATCTCTTGAAGAAAACATCAGTAGCAATACACACTCTGTTAAACAAATCAACTGGGGTACTCATTCATGACCTTGGAAGTGAAAATAAAGGAACTTATATACTGATTAGAAACTTTTGATCTACATGTCTTATTTTTTTTCATATAGCTGCCCTGCGTCCCCCCCCCCCCCCCCCCTTGACAATGGCAGACCTGAATGCTCACACAAAGACATAGTGCAATGAATTGCTTTTAAGTTTTAGGGCAAAGTTCTTAGGGGTCACCTGAAATAGACACCCAGCCAGAAGCCACCTGAAATAAGAAAGGGCAAGAAGTTTTGACCCCACAAACATCACATCAACATATGGTAGTTCCACAACATATAGTAGTTTTTACAAGTGCTGAAATTTTGTGGCCAGAATGCAATCCATCTGATCAGGTTGCCATATGCTCTGTATGATTAGATAAATGCTAGATAACCGTGTTGTATTTGTATTCACAACTGATCCCACAGCTGGCCAGACTTTTAGGATGCCTGTAACTCTGAACAGAACTTAGCACACAGGCATGGAGTTGATCCGATCTGAAGTACCTTAGGCATGGATGAACTATACAGGATCTGTTGTGCCCTATGGATGTATACATGCGTGGGAAATAAGAAAATCCAGTCTTTGATTTGTCTGGACTTGAACAGTGCAATTTCTTTGTCCACTTCTTCCTTGACCAAAACTGAAATGCTGATCCGAGAACCAGTCTTCTTCTTTTTCCTGTCTAATCTTCCTTGACACTCAAGTGGCTTTAATCCCACGTCTTCCGTTCCAGCTCCCCATCCACAACCACAACCTGGATTGTTCCACTACAGCCCTGGCAATGACAATCCATAGGAAGCAGTCAGTTTGCCCGGAAGCAACCCACCTGAGGAGATGCTGCACAGCTACCTAGTGGATTTAAGCGTTATTCAGTGTTGCCAGTTCTGATCAAACACAGTGAGGATATCACCTACTCTGTCCCCCTACTGATGACATTAATTGCTTAGTTTCATCCCATGCCAGAAGATGCCACTACCCCCTCCAAATGCAATCCCACATGAACCCGCTAATACCCACAATTGCGACACGAACTCGCCAAAGGCATAGGTATGGAGAAGAAATAGTAGCAGAGGTCACCATGACAGAAGGACCAGAAAGGCTATAGAGCTTTTTCAAATGCTGATCACAGAGCTCAACCGTGGTCCAGGACCAAGATGTACTCTACTCTTCTTTCCATAATATATCCTATTGTCAATCACACTAAGAATACAGACTACTGCCTTGTTGGTCTGGTGATTTGGAGACATGGAGGACGTGGGAAATGTGTCTGTCTGGTTCCAGTTTTCCTGAAGGAGCCCACAGCAAACTCAACTCTGGGTAGGAGCCGGCTGGAGCCAAAAAAAAAATTCAGCAAATGAATTAATAGTTCTGAGTATGATCTCCCTGCAGGGAACCTGCCAAGCTAACCACCATGCTACTATGGCTGGCCGGTACTAGTCTTTTAGGATCAGACAATGAACAGGTCCCATGTGCACACACACACAAGAATACCTACCTTCAGCAGGGTTGGTCCTGGGTATTGATGATGGGGGGGGGGGTGGAAGGGGTAAGGTGGTGTGGATGGGACTGTGTGTGGATTTGATGCCTTCCATGAAGACCCCAGGCTGGGTCAAGGAGCAGACACGCTGGTATGGTTTGGGGGTAACAGTGAGGAAGGTGTAGCATTATAACGATGACACTGAAGCCAAGTCCTGAAAGATAAAAAATCCAGTGCACCAGATTTAAGCTAACAATAAGAAAAAAAAATAAAAGGTGGGGCTGAAGCTTGGATCCAGAATCCAGGTACTCCCTCTCCCTTCCCTGGCTCTGGTCCTAAAGACAGTTGTCCATATACACATTCAGAGGAAAATCTGCTTTCATAGGTACACAGAAACATATGTGGACAGTTCAACAGTTGGTGGTGGCTCTGTAGTGTAGCACAATTCTGTCCCCTGAACAGCTCCCTGAATGGATTGTGACAACATGTACACAGTCTGTACACTGCGACGACGGAGGGGTAAGCCCTATCAGTCAAAGCACCTTGTGGCTCCATGTGCTAGCTGCAAATATGTCAGGAAATCTGTGTGTGTGTGTGTGTGTGTGTGTGTGTGTGTGTGTGTGTACATATGATTTTCACTGAAGACTTGTCCCTTGATGTGAGGCACATGGAATGGAAAAGCATTCCTGGCACTGGTCCAGATCCAAACTCTCAGACAGCACAGTGGATGTATCTGGTCTGTCCCCAGGAAGTCTGCACAGTTGGTGGCACCTCACACATATGGGGCTGAGCATGCAGGTGTGCCTCCTGGATCTCCCGGACCAGGAGTATCCGTGTCAACATCCTGGCCATCACGTCCTCCTGGATTGGCATTGTGGAGTACCACACTGGGCTGTCAGGAACGCAGCTTCGCTCCGGAACCGGGTAGAAAATGTCGCTCCGGTTCTTGATGCTCTCCGGACTGCCCGCAAACATGTTATAAAAGTAATAACAACATGCTTCACACACATCAAAAGTAGTATCACAAAAACACTGTGCTTTGTTTTCAGAACAATTAAGTTAATCTTTGACCACTGCAACAGTGGAAAAAAGGGATAAGTAGTCACATGTTATGACGGGTCTGTTAGGAAGAAAGCTTGCTCAAATCAACTAATAAAAGAACTCGACGATGTCCCAATTGACTCAATGCCACTTTCAGTTGAAATGAGCACAACTGTTACTGACATAATCGCATGTAGTCAACTTTCCAAGACAATAGTGTCCATCAAAGCAGAAATAATGATTACAAGGGTCCTTTCTCTGAACAGCTGTGGGTGTTCAAAGTAACAAGCAAGCAAATGTTAAAGCATGTGTCTACTTTCACTTACTCAACCGTCAAAAAAAAAAAAAAAAAAAGGAAAAAAAAGACAAAAAGTGTCTACTTTCACTCCCGTCACAAAATTAAAAAACAGAAAAAAAGTTTCCGTTGCTTTGATAATCAAGGTAGATACTAAGGAATGTAAATGAAGATGACTGGACATGACAACAATAAAAAATTTTAAAAAAAAAATTCTATCATTTACAAAAAAAGAGTTTATCTGGAAATGGCAGTAACTTGGGCTTCCAAACCCTTGTGCAATTAAAATTCACTCAACACAGGTATGTGGTCAGTTGATATAGTTGACATGCAAATGTCTCACCGACCATTTGGACAAAAAGAACTCGTAGAGCTTGACAGGACATCGCAGAGGGTTGCCCTGGTTTTCTATAACTTCAAAACACGGGATACCGTCCCTGCTGCCTCTCTTTGTCGTGCTGACTGTCGCTGATGCATCTGAAATAACGTTTGTTGTTTAGGTGGCACATCATTCAAGGAATGTACTGTGCATGTCCACTCAACCAATACAACTGCAACAAAATTCATGTAATTACTAAATGTCAGTCCCAACTTCTTTAGAACTGGACTGTTTTTAATCTCTGTGTTTACCTTGTAGCTGGTTGCATGTAAGGACTACAAAATTCCATTGTCGAAAGCAAACTTTAACATTCTAATTTTTATAACCACTGAATTTCAACTGGATTCTGATGGAGGTGCTTGCACAAACCACGTTATCTACCATCTAATGGATGCTCAAGTGTAACAAATCCAGTACTGTCAATACTGATTTTGTAAGACATAAAAATGGCAAAAAAGGCGTAAGATTTCCCAGCTATGCACATATCAATGAAACTTTGAATAATCTCCCTCTCAGTGGTCTGTAAATTCCAAAACACAGGTTTCAGTTCATTAGCATGGCCCACAGGATCAACACAAGGCTGTCCTTCCCCTCTTCAACGTAAACAGCAACACATGTTATACGCATACCTTTCCTTGCGCTGCTGACGCTGTAATAACGCAGAGACACGCATCGCTGCATCTGCCCCCCTTTCACCAGCTGGGCTCCTTTTTTCCAGTACTTGAGGATGTGGGCGAAGGACAGCTTCATGTGGTCCTCTGGCGTCTTCAGCATGAAGAACTTGGTGTGGAAGTAGATCAGGGGTGTTCAGCAGTACGTATGGAGAGTGGGCACCCAGCTGCTTGCATTCCCACAGGTGCTCTTCTTCGATACGGCACACCATTTGACCTGAAATGTTTTGACCGACTGAGGTTTACACTCTTAACTCTCTTCAGTTCTTTCCCTTGAATTTCGATCACTGGTGATCAACGGTTTTCTTAACAGAATTATGGTATTTAAAACAACTTTTTTTGTTATCTCAAGCGATATATCGCCTTAAAAAAAAAAAAAACCAAAATAGACACATTCATCACAAAAATATTATTTAAGAAATAATGCGCAGAATGTTACGAAAATAAAAAAGAACATCCATCATGCAAAAATCTCAAAAACTGTTGAGAGTTAATATGTCTCAAACTTCTTGTCCTATTTTTAGCATGACAGAAATCACTTTGGAAAGTAGAAAAGGCATGCCCGCTAATAGGTGAGAGAGAGGTAGAAGGGGAGGCAGTAAGAAAGGGTGGGGTGAGGAGGAAGGATTTATGTAACAACTCCAGTGTTAAAAAGAAAAATTTTGTCCCAAGAGCCTGATCTGCTTTCACCTGTTCTCTCTACAAAGCAGCAATTCTTGGATACAACTTCATGAAGTTAACGAAACACAGCCCCTCTTATGCACACAAACACATCTTGATCCTATTTCAAGGTTTTTACATAAACCACTCTCATACATTTTGAACCCTTCTTGACATGTTAATACAAGCACACCTGCACACATTTTGAACCTATTTCAGGATGATAGCAGTCTGTCACTATGAACCCACTCTGTTCACTCAGGTATAACAGGCCCCAGTCTGTCACCATGAACCCGCCCTTTTCACTCAGGTATACCTGGGCCCCCAGTCTGTCACCATGAACCCCCCCCTTTCGCACAAGTATACCTGGGCCCCAGTTTGTCACCATGAACCCACCCCTTTCGCACAAGTATACCTGGGCCCCCAGTCTGTCTCCATGAGCCCCACCTCTTTCACACAGGTATACCTGGGCCCCCCAGTCTGTCACCATGAACCCACCCCCTTCACACAGGTATACCTGGGCCCCCAGTCTGTCATTATGAACCCCACCCTTTCACACAGGTATACCTGGGCCCCCAGCCTGTGACTATGAACCCACCCCTCTCATTCAGGTATAACTAAGTCCTGTGTCTGTCACCTTGTACCCACCCCTTTCACACAGGTATAACTGAGCCCCTTGTCTGTCACCATGAACCCACCCCTTTCAAACAGATATACCTGGGCCCCTTGTCTGTCACCATGTGCCCACCCCTTTTGCACAGGTATACCTGGACACCAGGTATGTCACAATGTCCCACCCCTTTCACACAGGCATACCTGGGCCCCTTGTCTGTCACCATGATCCCACCCTTTTTACTAAGGTTTAACAGGCCCCAGTCTCCATGAACCCACCCCTTTCACTCAGGTATACCTGGGCCCCCAGTCTGTCACCATGAACCCACACCATTTCACACAGGTATACCTGGGTCCCCAGTCTGTCACCATGAACCCACACCATTTCACACAGGTATACCTGGGCCCCCAGTCTGTCATTATGAACCCACTCCATTTCACACAGGTATACCTGGGTCCCCAGTCTGTCACCATGAACCCACACCATTTCACACAGGTATACCTGGGCCCCCAGTCTGTCATTATGAACCCACACCATTTCACACAGGTATACCTGGGCACCCAGTCTGTCACTATGAACTAACCCCTTTCACACAGGTATACCTGGGCCCCCAGTCTGTCACTATAAACTAACCCCTTTCACACAGGTATACTGGGCCCCCAGTTTGTCACCATGAACCCACACCATTTCACACAGGTGTACCTGGGCCCCCCAGTCTGAACCCATCATTATGTGGGCCCCCAGTCCCATCACTTTCACACAGGTATATAACTGGAACCCACCCCCCCCAGTCTGTCACTTGGAACTGAAACCCCTTTCACACAGGTATACCTGGGCCCCCAATCTGTCACCGTGAACCCACCCCTTTTACACAGGTATACCTGGGCCCCCAGTCTGTCACCATGAACTCACCCCTTTTACACATTATACCTGGACCTCAGTCTGTCATCATGAACCCACCCCTTTCACACAGGTATAACTGATCCCCTTGTCTGTCGTCACTATGAACCCACTCATTTCCAGACCTATTTACCCCAAATTTGTGTACCTGTAATATCTCAAACAAAAAAGAAACAAAAAAAAACACACACACACACACACACACACAACAACCCTGTAATTTTCATAACTGCAATACTTTCGCAACTCTTGAAGATTTGCAAAAGCCAGCAATTGGCACACAAGACCGCTTTGTGGATATCTTTGACAAAATGAAAGACGCAAGACACGCTGGAAAATGTCTTTTTACTGCTTTTGACCTAACGTAGCAGATGAAACTTCGCATTTAAGCCATCTTCTTTTTGATTTCCCCCCCATATTTTTTCTTTGCTATAATTTCAATTTTTTTTTTTTTTTCCGTAGAAATTATGGCAAAATCATAAGATAAACAGGTCTGTCTTTCACAGTGGCATACCTGGGGCCCCAGTCGTCTCCATGAACCCACCCCTTTCACACAGGTATACCTGGGCCCCCAGTCTGTCACCATGAACCCACCCCTTTCACTCAGGTATAAACTGGGCCCCCAGTCTGTCACCATGAACCCCTTTCACCCTTTCACTCAGGTCACCATAACTGGGCTTCCAGTCTGTCAGTCTGTCATGAACCCACCCCTTTCACTCAGGCATACCTGGGCCCCCAGTCTGTCTCCATGAACCCACCCCTTTCACTCAGGTATAACTGGGCTTCCAGTCTGTCACCATGAACCCACCCCTTTCACTCAGGTATAACTGGGCCCCCAGTCTGTCACCATGAACCCCCCCCTTTCACTCAGGTATAACTGGGCTTCCAGTCTGTCACCATGAACCCACCCCTTTCACTCAGGTATAACTGGGCCCCCAGTCTGTCACCATGAACCCACCCCTTTAACTCTGGCATACCTGGGCCCCCAGTCTGTCTCCATGAACCCACCCCTTTCACTCAGGTATAACTGGGCTTTCCAGTCTGTCACCAAACTGCGACATGAAAGCCAGTTCTTTCCATTGTTCTTTATAATTCCTTCCTCCATCATGCAATCCCTTAGGTGTGGTTTCTGGTCAAATCTGCGGATCATAGTGCTCACTATTATGTATATTTTGAATGAAAACAAATGTTTTCATATGGAGCAAAAGGGGAGTGATCAGAATTCGGTATCTCCGATCAATATTTTGGACAGGTTTAATATACTTCAGAAGCATGATGCACTGTGCTTGTGGTATCTGACCAAGTTAGACAAAAAAAAAACCCCAAACTCAGTCATCTGCAGACTTGATGAAATCATCCTTCTGTGTTAACAATTCAGTCCAGCCATTTACCTGCAGCATTGAATTTTGGTTGGCAAGTTGACAAAATCTCTGACAGGCGCTTTGTGAATGGTTCGTAGTAGTGGTCGGCAAAAATGTTGTCAATTCGCCCATTCTCAAACAGGTGCTGTTGAAGGCCTGTTCACACAGATGACAAAGTGTTACAGTATCTTGTAACTCATCAACATGAGATATAATTTGCTATATCAAAGATCATTTCACCCTACTTTTTTTTCAAAGAAATGACATGTTTTCTTTTGTTCGCTTTTTTTTTTTTTTTTTTTCTATCTTATAAATTTGCACCTGCGAGAGACAGCCTGAGGCAGAGAGAGAAAGAGAGAGCAAGAGCAACTGTGTGTATGTGCATGTGTGTGTACATGAGAGAGAGAGAGAGAGAGAGAGAGAGAGAGAGAGTGGGGGGGAAAAAGAGAGAGAAAGTGTGTGTGTGTGTGTGCGCGCGTGTTTGTGTGTGTGATAACAGATTTTAACAGCTGAAAAATCATACAGATGTCCACAGTTATCAAGATACAGTCTTTCAATTCAATATTCATCACATACCATTTTGTTAAAACAATGTTCTGAAACTTTCATACACACCAGATGACGTGATAACAGAAGACAGGAGGCGAAAGGCTGGCCAAGGGAGAATGGCTGCATTGTGTCTCTCTCTCACTTATTCCTACAGGATCACTTACGTGATAAAAAGCATTCCGACATGCTTTATGACAATGCTGCCTTGAGGGACACGAGACTGACAAAATGCACACAACAGCAACATCGACAAGAAACAAATAACATTCTTCTTTCTCACAGACCCCCCTCCCCCTCCAAAAAGCATAACCTCCTCACCCAGGGTTAAGTAGTATATGCTGTCTGGTGAATACTCTTCTCCATTAGGTTTCCGCACCTCCTTGACAAAAAGGCACAGGGAATAGTTGAGTTCGTCTGCTGTGCACTGCAGTAAGTCCGTTTTGAACAGCTTCACACGGCCCGACCCCGCCTTTGCATTCTGCTCGATGTAAGCGTTCTTCATCATCACCCAGTGCCTCCAGGCGTTCACACCGTACATGAACTTGAGATGGTAGTTCAGGTCAGGAGGCGGGACCGCTGGCTGGGGTTCTACAGCTTGCTCTTTGAGGGCAGATTCCTGGATGCGTGGGCGTTTGGGTCGACCCGCTCCCCGGACGTTCTTTCTGGTGGATCTGCGTAGCCTTGAATCGTCTGGCTGAACCTCTTCAGTCAGGACTCTGTTGTCTTCTACTGCAGGCGTTGAAGTCTCTGTGCAAGAACACAAAGCTGGATATTTGCCTTCAAACTTCGATTCAAATGAATCAAAAAAGAAAAAAAATATATATCTTTCATCCTAAATGGTGTAATGACCAGGCTCAGTAAATAGAGTTACTGAAGGTTAACTGAAAGACAGAAGAAAAACCATTCAATAAACCAGGCATAAAAAGACAGACACTTCAATAAACCAGGCATAAAAAGACACACTTAGTCAAACCAGGCGTACAAAGACAAACACTTCATTCAACCAGGCGTAAAAAAACACGACACTTCATTAAACCAGGCGTAGAAAGACAGACACGTACAAACAGGATTTGCCACCCACATGGAAACGAGTGGCTGATTCAATTTTATGGGAGGGAAACCACCATCCCCGAAAGAGTTCCTGACATAAAATTAAAATCCAGCCAATAGAAACAATGGAGAAGTAACATTCTGGTTTCTTGATCACTTGCGAGAACAGACAACGAGCACGTAATGAAGGCAGATCCTGGGCTTCTAACACCCGAACAGGTATCCCCTAAGCACATGAACAGTCCACTAATGTTTCCAAGCATTGAAGCATCTACATGAAGATACTGCCTCCACCGCATCTCATGCCCTCATGTGTATTCTGGCATGTTAAGGATCCACCACCTTTTCCTTCTTCGTTTTGGACAAATATGCACACAGTAACCATCAATCTGTGACTGAAATTTTGGTATATCTTCCATCTGTGACCGAAATTTTGGTATATCTTCCATCTGTGACTGAAAGTTTTGTATTTTCCATCTGTGACTGAAAGTTTGGTTTATCTTCGATCTGTGACTGAAAAGTTTGGTATATCTTCAATCTGTTACTGAAAGTTTGATATATCTTCAACCTGTGACTGAAAGTTTGGTATACCTTCAATCTGTTACTGAAAGTTTGATATATCTTCAATCTGTGACTGAAGTTTGGTGTATTCTCAATTCATTACTGAAAGTTTGGTATATCTTCAGCTGGCAAGAGGGCTTTATGGAGCATACCATGTGATCAACCATTCACAACGGACAATGTTCTTGCATGCATACTATGGAACGGAAGTTGACAAGGTAAGAGCCCTGATACAGCTCCATGCAGCTGGCTGGGACAAAAACAATAAGAAATAAAGCAAAATGGTTCTTCAAAACCTGGCAGCACTGATGCCTTATTCTTCTCTGAACAACCAGCATTTTTTTTCCCAAAGAAAGCGAAAAGAGAAAAGACAGACTGATGAAGTAAACAGGGGATGGAATATGGAATGTGTAAGTGTGTGTGTGTGTGTGTGTGTGTGTGTGTGTGTGTGTGTGTGTGTGTGTGTGTGTGAAGTGTGTGTGCATGCGAGTCTGTGAGTAATGGAATTTTATGGGGATCATGTCAGCCAAATCAAATTTTTGGGTGTATGAATACAATGGATATTGGATTTTGTACCTCTAGATGCAGAGCAATGACCTCTTTATCTTTGCTTGCCTTTCAAACACATCCCACTCAGTCCTTCATGCCCCTCAACCTGATCCCAAATCCTCCCTTGTGGATGCAGGTGGCTGTTGTCACGTTTGTACACGTACACGTTTCTGTGTGTGTGCATGATACATATACATGTCACAAGCTCTGGAAGTATATAGTGGCACTACATGGAGATATACCCTCCTCGTCTTCGTTACTGTCTCCCCCTTTTTTCTACTCCTCCTGTACAGCCTCTGCACATGAATATTGCCAGACTTGTTCTACAGTTCATTAAATCCATCTGTGTAGAGAAATCCATCTAGACTGTACTTTGAACATATTATGGGTTTGATCACTATCATGTATACTTGAATACATCATATGTATCAGAGAATGGTTTACTCTTCCACTTATCCCCTCTCCTGTACCTTCAAGTTGATGGAGAGATGGTAATGGGCCGCTTCCATATTGAGGAAGGAGGAGGTAGGTGGAGGGGTGAATCAATTTTGTATTTCTTCATATAGAAAACTGTATAATAACTGTAACGTGATACCTGCTTTTCACAGGAATGATCACCACAGGCTAATATGTGACAGTGTGGTCAATATGTAGAACAACGTCTACAAAGTTCCACTGACTGTTCTGTAGTATGCCATCGTTTTAAACTTGAATTTAAAAAATGCTGTTAAACCAATTCAGTGTGCTAAAGCTGACTGAAGTGTTAACTTATTTGTCCAAGAGTATAGTGTACTTCACAGTACGTACTGATCAAAAGAGACAGGCCAACTGACAAATGCATAAGGCTAAATGCCATGCTTACTTGTACTAACAGTAAGCACTAATCAATCGAGACAGACCAGATGACAAAGCACAGAAAGCTAGTTGCTGTGTTTACCAGTGTGAACAGAAAGCAATAGTAAAAAAAAAAGAAAAAAGACAGGCCAAATGACAAGGGACAGAAGGTTAATCACTGTTTCTACCTGTGTTAACAGTAAGCAGGACAGAGGGCTAATGGCAGTGTTTACCTGTGTTAACAGGTACAGCCTCCACTGCCGACTCCAAATCCGTGATTTCTTCAGCCATCCGCAGCGCCATAGAGATCATGTCTTCTTCTCCGTCCTTCCCTTGGGTCAGCCGCATAGTGTCTGCATCGCCATCATCATCGTTGTCCTCAGGAGCTGGTCTCTTTCGGGACTCTGGTTCATGAGGAAAACAAGGCTACGAGAATGATGCAGTCGTTCACTGCTTGCTCAAGGTCATCAGGAACAAGGCTATGATACTGATGCAGTCAATCACTGCTTGTTTATAGTAGGTAGGTCCAGCCTAACAGTAGCCATGGCTAACAGGCAGCAGAACAGGAGAAAACTGCCAATTTCAACTTGTTCATACTCCCAACTACTCAACACTGTCAAATAAAAAAATATCTCCACATCTAAAATGAACCTCTAACATGAAGTCTGTGTGTTTTTTTTATGGTATGAAAGAAGTGTGCTTTTATTGTGAACGATCTAAACACACAAACCATACACTGCGTTGGCGAGCTTGTGCAACGATTCAAGCCGCGGGCTATCCGTGACCCGCAAACAACAACATCCGGAAAAGTGTTCGAAACCATGACACACTATATGCACAGCGACGATGTTGGTACCATATGAAACAAAAAAAACCTGCAGAATCGATCGATCGTATAAAGTTCGTCATAGTTCCTTTTCATTAAGTGCCGCAAATTTTGTGCCGAAAGACTAGCATAAACTTCAAAAGCATATCAACATCGCTAATTCTGAACAAAACATATTGAAAGACCACTCGTTTTGTAGAAAAATCAATGCTCTTTTCGTTTGTGTATATAAGGACGCACAGGCTGCTGTGTGTATAAAGTTCCGGCCAGGATAAAGAGAGAACCCCGTAGTCCAATCGGCATTCCATTCATTCCGACAACGGGGGGGGTACGAAGCTGACACGATGTTCGAGTCGAGTGGCGAGTTTAAACCGATGGATCTCAACGATCTTGAGCGTGATCTTGGTAAGTATGCGAACGATTCATTTGTTTAAGCCCTTGCCCTGTTATTTTCAAGGAATTCGTGTTTCTTAACTCTGGAAATTATTTTAGAAGTGATTTTTTTTTTTTTCATCAGACATGTGCTCGGTCGGTGGTTGTTAGCTCCCGTGATCGGTACTAATGGTTGCAATCGGTGATCAACCTTTTAGTTTTAAAACAATTTCATAGAATAACTTTTACCCAAGCTCGTTCAGATTTTATATAAAAAGGTTTATGATTTTTGTCTAGAGCGAAAATTACGAATAAAGATAAAAATTTGGCAGCTGTAACTTCGACAGGGACGATAACTCAGGTTTCAGACCTCAATGAAAATTGAAAGTAGCAGATGTTTTGGATTAATTTGCAGTACTGTTGTACCAAAATGAATGAATCAATGAATTAATAAAAAAAATCAATAAATTGATAAATAAATGAGATAAAAGGAAAAATAAAAAACTAAAAAGTAAACAAAAAATACTCATTAACTAATTAAAGAGAATGTTAGCTTGAAGCTGCAGTATGAGTGTGGCATATGTACTAAAAGATAGGAGTAAGAAAATAAGAATTTGGAAACTTGAAGCATGTGTTATAATAAAATGACTAGCTGCTGTGTGTGTGTGTGTGTGTGTGTGTGTGTGTGTGTGTGTGTGTAGCTGGTAGCATTCACTTAAAAGTCTTATTGAAAAAATTGTGGCAATGTGTATTTAAAAAATTTTTACTGTTGAATCATATATCCATAAATTATAGAACTTGGTATAAAAAAAAAAAACATGTTCTTCAAAGTTATCATGCACTTTCATTCACAGTCTCTGAATTCAAACAATCCATTTTCATCACTGATAGATCAAAACAAATGTCCAGTTATTAACTGTGTTCAGTTTATTCAAATTTTTTGTGTGTGTGTGTGTGTGTGTGTGTGTGTGTGTGTGTGTGTGTGTGTGTGTGTGTGTGTGTGTGTGTGTGTGTGTGTGTGTGTGTGTGTGTGTGTGTGTGTGTGTGTGTGTGTGTGTGTGTGTGTGTGTGTGTGTAATAAATTTCAGAAGATGACCAGTACCTGCAAGAATCTGACAGTAGCACTGAAGAAGAACCACAAGAGCCAGATCATTCAGCACTTTTGGAACATGAAATAAATATTTGTCATCAGTCTTCTGATGATGAATCAGACTATGAATTTCCATTCAATTTCTCAGGCCAGGGACAGTCAGTAGCAGTTTTCTATGATGATGCATTTTACATTGGTCAAGTACTAGAAATTGTTAGACCTGACCTTGCTTGTATTTCCTTCATGGACCAGAAAGGGAACAGAAAACCTGTTCAGATGGCCATTGTCAGACTCACTGGGGAAGTTGCAAGTAAATATGTCTTTTATTCAGACTTCAACATTCTACCAAAGAACAGAGTTGGAGCATTGACTGACTGTACCCAGCGGGGAACCCTGAAAAGAAGATACAAACAATATGTTAAAAAAAGTACTGTTAATGTTGGGGTACAAAATGGAGATGGCCAGTTTTATCTTAATGTTGATTGAAAAACAGGACACATGGAAAGAGGGTGATTTTTCTGGTATTTGAAAAGTTTTTAAGACAGTTGTGATTTGCTGTTCCTTTTGGACATATATTTGCCTGTTATTTGGAACATATTTGCTTGGTGAAATTCTTGAGAGCATTTGATTCTGTCCCCGTGATAATGACAGAATATATGTGGAATGTAGGTGATTTTTGTTTACTTTGATGTAATTTGTACATAAAGGTGAAGGTTGAACTCATGGATGTTTTTACCTTTAGGTTCCTTCTTCAATGCTGATTATTTTGATACCTCTACTTTGTCTGTAGCATGTGTCGTTCCAGAGTTATGGGTTGTTAAGTAACGGTACCCTGTGTTTGCCACAAAATGACACGTCGACAAATCAGCATTTTAGTCATTTTGAAGAGGCACAGCTAAAAAATGAATCATCATTGAGCTCTGGAAAAAAAATAGCTCAGTGTATCCATCACAGATAATAACTCTGCCAATCTGAGAGTATATTGGGTGAATAGTTCAGAAGATATGAGGGTCCAAACATGGCCCCTTGGCCAAAACGTGAAAAAAACGCCATTTTTTTTACCCAATTTTAAAGCTCAATATCTCAAAACTATTAAACCTATGGCCTTGAAATTTGGCATGTGTATCACTTTTAATGGGGTCTTTTGAAAAATACAAAAACATTCCATATTTTTTCAAGTTAAAAATGGGTCTGCTTCTTAGGCAACATGCCGATATGTAGGAACAACAGTAAGGACTACAGCCTGAGGTAACTGAGGTGACCAGTGAGACAGCACGAATTTGTGCCAAAATATGCCGATGAAGTAGGAGGAAAAAAAAAAAAAAAAAAGAGCAAAAAAAAAAAAGAAAGAGATAATGAAAACATACCAATGTATGCCAATGAACGAGATATAAAAAAAATTTGTTTAGGAAGAACCTCTTTTGTGTGACTGTAGTTTGTGCACTTCTAGTCACTCTGCAGTGTGATGGCAGGTCAAAAGAAATGCCTCCCCCAAACAACTGTCAAAAAACATTTCAACGTGTACACATACTCCCTAGAAAATAGGTTTATTTCAGTCGAAAAATGCACCAAACAGCAGTTATCAGATCCTCAAGTCTGGTGTGTCTGTTAAGGCTTCAAACTTTTTTGAAAGCAGAGAGTGAGATGACCAAAACATAGGCAGTTGACCACAATATGTGAATCAATTCCCAGTTTTTAGAAACAGGATTGACAACAATGGTCAGTCAGTTAACAGCATCAGCAACATACACACACACTGGCAGCAGAACTGTATCCACAGCTACATTCTTCTACACAATGGAGTGCGATTTCTTCTCTCTGGATTTTTTCTTTCAAAACACACATCCAACTTATGTAACCGAGTCTAGTGCTCTAAAAAATGAAAAACAAAAAAAAAAACCTCCCACACACATACTTTAGTAATTTTAAAATGTTAAACACACATAAACCATGGCAGTAAAAGATCAATGAAATGCAAAAACATTCTAAACATACCATAAAAACAAACAAACAAACTAAAAAAAAAAACAAAAAAAAAGTCAACCCTGTTCTGTAAAATAAATGTGAAGTATAATTCATTTACGACCCAGAACATACACAAAGAGTAAAGTAGATACACTACTTGTTTACCAGAACTGCCCACCCAAAAATCGCCTATGGTGTACTTTTGCACATAAACACATGCATTCTGGAAAAAAAACACGGGTGTATTTCCATTTTGCTTTGGAGCAGTTTCAATAAATACTCAAATCTAATATTTCATCAGTTAATTACATTTTGTGTTTTTACACACTCATACGATTCAGTTGAGCCGACTAAAATTGGTGCCAAGTACAAATGGTAAAAAGGATATGATTGCGCAGTCCTTATAAACTACATCCGGTGAGAAGAGTCCACAAATTCAGAATTCAAGCAATGTCTGATGTTGTGTACAAAATGACATTTTCCTAGAATTTTTCACTTGGCTTATTTTTCATTTAAGAGATGTACTATCGTATTCTGTATATGAAGTGGCATACAAAACACATCAAAA
The DNA here is from genome assembly GCA_016801955.1 of Conus betulinus. NCBI lineage: Eukaryota > Metazoa > Mollusca > Gastropoda > Neogastropoda > Conidae > Conus > Conus betulinus. The sequence continues at coordinate 973,793 of JADBJO010000111.1, forward strand.
GCGTATGGGTAGGCAGGTCTGGTTTACCAACAGTACGACAAAGGTCTGAAATTTTCTGTCCCTTTCATGATACTGACTGCGGACTTCCGACAGGGTCTCCTCCTCTGTGTCACTGTCTGATTCCATGGTCCCCTCCTCTGAAACAGCGGCAGCCATCTGAAGCAGTTTCTGCTTCTAGGGGGTCCGATGGGGTCTTGTCCAAGATCTCCTTGGCAGAATGGCACCCCACAGAATGAAGACTTCCTGCTCCCACCGAGTGGAGACGAATTGAAATTAAAGACAAGAAAAACCTACAGTTCGCTTCTGTGTCCTCATGTATCAAAAAAATATGTTTATAAAACTGGTCTGAGTCACAGCAACATTATCTTTTGAAATCATCAGGGCCTCTGTTCATGCAATTCACTTCAGAAAATGGTGGGACACATCAACCTCTGTAACTGACATCTAAAGAAGTTCAGAACAATTACAACATATTTTGAACGTCATCTGAAAGTTTAGTTTCCCTTTCCAGCTTTATCTCCCTTTATCAGAAAGCAGGAAATGACAAAAGTCGGTGATTTCTGAAAGCTGAAAGCCTTAGCCTATTTCATTGATCCTCTAAAAATCTAATGAGGAGTTCCTAAAAAATCCCAAAGTGAGGGTTCCATGGACCCACAAACAAACAAGTCACAGCAAGCCTGCTTGAAAAAAAAAGTTTTGTTTTAAATTTTAATGCCCCCCCGGGCTTTGCACTGCTTGACTAAACACTGCGCCAAAAACACAACAACCAACAGATATTACAGCTATGGCATGACGAGAGGGAAGATGCCCCCTGCAAACCCCTTTAACCTCGATCTGTTTCATGATCCCATTGGCAGACTTGCGGGTGGTGGGGATAAAGATGGGGATGGGTATAGGTATGGGCATGAAGACTGGCGTGGGGGCTGGGGAGGAGTACAGGGCCATGGGGGGGTGGCAGGTAGACGGGCACGGGGACTGGCACCAAGGCCGGCTTCTGCTTCACTTCCTCTGGAACAAAAACAACTGGTTAACAGTTACTGTCCTTCTCTAATATACAGACATGATGTTTCTGTGTGTGTGTCTGGTGCTTTCTCTTTGTACTCATTTTTAACGCCAAAGCTTTGTTTACGTTCATGTATCAAAGCAGACCACCACCTATAAAGAACAACTATACCACTAAATTGCATGCCGTTAATTATCCTCTCAAAGTCATCTAATCATGTTTGTAAATTCCAGTCTATCTGACCATTAGGATTCCAAGCAGCCAACTCAAACTGGTCTTTGTCAGATTTACAACACCAAGATTAAACTCTTTTGTGAGGTTATGTCCTGACACTAACATAGTTATGAACACTGATCATCATCCATGTTTTAGGCAGGTCAATAAACCATAATAATCTCCTTTAAACAATCAGCAAGCGCTTCAGGTGCACAAACTGTTCAACCAATCTTCAGTAAAACGTTTTGTTTCTGCTATTGCATATATCCCAACAAACAATAACAATATACAAATCAAGTACCTGCATGCATCTGCTGATTTAACACTAAGCCACAGAAGACTGAATACTTGTTTACTGTCTACTTTCTGGCATAATTTGAAACCAATCATCACTCTGTCATAATCGCCCCCCCCCCCCCCCCCCCCCCCCACCCCACCCCCCCCCCAGCAAGACAATGTGAAGCAGGAGATACCAAGAGACATTTGTGTTTGATCAAAAAGATTTGTTAAGAAAGGTAGCGTGGAGAAAAAGGCAGATTAAAAGTCAAGTGGGAAAAGGCCAAGGAAGAAAAAAGGCAATTTTTTTTTTTTATTGGATTTTTTGTTCTCTTACTCTTTCCTTTTCTCTTCTTCTCCCCCCCCCCCCCCCCCCCCCCTTTTCTTTTCGAGTAGCCAATCAGCCTAGCTCATGGGGAAAAAAAAAGTTAAAGTCAAACCTAAATCTTTCTGAACAGAACTTGATTTAGGCATTGTAGCGCAGTAAAGTACACGAACACAAAGCCTTGGAAATTTCATTATGGTGGCAAAAAGGTCAAGAACACAGTCTGAAATCTCTGTTGTTAAGAACAAGATCGTTCTAACATGCAGTGTACAAATGTCACTACCAAGTGCTCTCTTTGTCTGAGGCATGTCCAAAAGAGCATGCGGGGAAAGTTTTTTTTTTTTTTGTTTTTTTAATCTGAAAGAGTGGTTTGCCCCAACAGAGTCTGTGGGAGAAGAATTTTCATCTGGAAGAGAACGCAGGAACAAATGGGTAGTGCTGAAGTGCAGAAAAAAAAAAAGTATGGCTATCTCATCAAACTCACAGAAAATGTTGCTAGCCTGATGGATATTCTGGATGAATCTGGCTGCCATACTAACACTTTCATCACCTATGAAGGCCCAATCTAATAAGGCAAATGTTACAGAGACTGTGTCTGTTTTGTGACCAAATGATTAAAGAAAAGCATGAAAAGTTGTAAGATACTGACAGTGGGTAGCCCAACACAGCCTTATCCTGACCGGAATGTCTTGGTCAGCAGGATCTGTTGCATTTCTTTCCCCACTTAAAAAAAAAAAAAAAAAACTGTTGTGAAAAAGAACATGAAGAGGAATTTAATGTTTCACAAACACTTAAAACTTTCTAACCCTGTTCCGCCCTATTCCGCCCGACCCCTCAGGCTCCTGATCCGCCCTATTCCACCCGTAGCTCAGTTGACTGATTGTCTTGGTGTGCCTCCCTTATTTGGGTTGCCCACAGTAATAAGACAAACCGGTCGTTATCCGGGTCTTTCCTGCCTTCGCTGAGCGCCATTTGTGACAGAGGTTGGTAGCTTTTTTTTTTTTTTATCGATTTTTTTTTAGTCATCCCAACGACTTCGACTGCAATCGAAATGTCGCACTCTGACAGTGACAGTGACATGAGCTTGACTTTGGACCAAATGTTCAACTGGAATGTGAATACGACTGAAAACGAAGACCGGAATCAATCGGACATTGATCTCGACGCTGTTGACAGTGACATTGACAGTTACTATGAAGCTGAAGTGAATGCGAGTAGTGACAGTGACATGGACATAGGTGACGCAGGTGCTACTGACGTCGGTGGATGTGCACAGTCATCGCAGTGGTTGAACGACGATTTTTGGACTGAAGTTCGTGTGTTTGATGCATACAGGGGCCCCCCATGTCCACAAGTGAATCTTCGAACACCTTTTGATTACTTTTTTCACTTGGACGCATTCCATCTCATGGTCAGGGAAACCAACCTGCATGCAGACAAACGCTCATGGCTGCTGGGCTTCCAGAGGATAAATTTGAGCCAACCACTGTGGATGAAATCAGAGCTTTTGTTGGTCTTCTCATGTTTATGAACATGGCCCCACTTCCTCATCGTGATTTTTTTATGGAAAGAGTCATCTCCTTTCTTCAATCCTTGGGTGTCAAGTGTCATGTCAAAGAACAGGTTTGAACAGCTGAATCAGTATTTTCACCTTGCTGATACTACTCAGTTTGTTCCCAGAGGTCAGGCTGGGTATGACCCCCTGTACAAAGTCAGACCTCTCATTTCTATGACTCAAGAATGTTTTGCTATGCATTTCTGCCTGGTCAAAACATGACAGTAGATGAGGCAATGATCAAGTTCAAGGTCGTTGTGGTTTTCTGCAGTACGTGCCTGCAAAACCAACAAAGTGGGGCCTCAAAGTGTGGGCTTTGTGTGATGCTGATTCTTTTTATATGCTGAATTATTCAGTATATACTGGGAAGACCAATGATGTGCCTGCTGGGACAGGTGATGCCCTGGGGGATCGTGTCGTCAAACACTTGGCAAAACCCCATTATTTCAAGTGGCACACCATCTACTTTGATAATTATTTCACGTCAGTCCCCCTCATTCAGCATCTGTTTCAGAAAAAAACCCTGGCGTGTGGGACTGTGCGAAACAACAGAAAGGGTCTGCCACAGGATATGAAGCCAGCAAAATGTGTCAAAAAATCTGGGGACACAAAGCGCTGGTTTCGTGAGATTGCCTATGATGATTTGAACGGCAAGCTTCAGGCTGTTGCTTGATTTGACCGTCGTAAGGTCACCCTTCTTACTTCTGCCCATGATGGAACTGATGGAGAGCTTGTCTGAAAAGGTGCAGTGGGTGTTGAAAAAGCCAGGTATTCTAGGCCCCTGGCTGTGGCTGATTACACCAAGAACTACAATGGTGTTGACAAGCATGATCAATTGCGATCACATTACTGTTCCAAGCAGAAATTCATGAAGTGGTGGAAATATGTGTTTCTTCTGCCTGGACACTGCTGCAGTAAATGCCTATATCTACAAAAAAACTCTGCAGCTGCCCCACTGAAACTGCATGTGGATTTTTCAAACTGATATTATCATGGGCATGGTGAATGGTTTCAAGGGTCGAAAAGGGATCGGCCGTCCCGTTGTTCATGACAATCCAGACAAGCACAAACACACTCCTTCCAAAATCCAGTCTGCCAGAGGCAAGAAGGACTGTGTCTGGTGCAAGAAGAAGGCAGGAAAACCCCAGCAGGCAATGCCATCCAGTCAACACATGAGTGTGTGATGTGTAAGGTGGCACTTTGCAAGGATCGTGGCTGCTTCTTTTCTTTTCATCAGCAGTGAGTAGATTCCAAACACACTCATTCTTAGCAGTACACCTGATACTGGACTACAGCAAGGACTGGACTTTGTCATTTTTGTTTTGTACAGACTGTTTTAGGGTTGACTAAATATTACAAAGTGTCACATAAAAAGTACTGGAGTTCGTGCATGTAAGAAAAGTGCACCACGGAAAAAAAAAAAAAATTCATGTCAGTGATGTGTGTGTGGCAAAAGTGCTCAAAAGCAAGAACATTTCCAGTGATTTGTGTTCTGTGTGTGTGAGCACATTTGGATTATATAATTCATGACATCTGGAACCATATGGTGAGTACAACACAAAATATTTGAGTGTCATCGATCAGCATAAAAAAAAAAGTCTCAAATTCTGTGGCCCTTCATGCCCTGCTCTCATGGTGACCTCAATTTCGATGTCCTCTCCACGTCTGTGGCCTTGGTTTGGTTCCGTCGGGGTCACCGGTATCGGCGGGTCCATGGGGGCTGTCGTTGGACGGACGTGGTGGCGCCCTCCGGAGGGAGAGCTCACTCACGCCGGCTCCGCGACTAAGCAATTATTGTCGTCAGTAGGGGGCTTAGTAGGTGGTGTCCTGCGTATGTTAGATCAGAACAGGTGCCACTGAACACCACTGAAGTGACTCGGCAGCAGTGCAGTGTCTCCTCCGGTGGGTTGCCTCTTGACGGCTTGACATTGACTGCTCCCTGTGGATTGCCGGTGCGGGGCTGTGACGGGGCCGACTGGGGCTGTGGCTGTGGACGGGGTGTCGGAAATGAACGGCGTGGATGCACTGCCTCTGAGGTGCGCAGAGGTTGGGACAGCAAAAAAAAAAAAAAAAAAAAAAAATTTGAGTGTTGTTTTTGTGTTGTGATGCCTGTCTTTCTTCCTTCCTACTAACACCTGCATATAGTTAGAAATATTATCAGTCATAGAATTCTTTTTCTCACAAACACAAACTAACTCATGCAGATCTTAAATAAATGTCAGCGAACCGCCCAGAGAAACGTGGACAAACGAGTCACAAGACAAACCACAACGCGTTTCAACCTCTTAGGTCTTCTTCAGGTGCAACAAACAAGAAACAAATAACGAAAATGCACTTAGCTTTGATCGCTTCTGTGTTCAGCGCAAGAAAGAAGGCGTTGAATGAAAACGAGGCTGTTGGAAGGGAAATAATGTGCGAGTCAAAGTCGTAATGATGATAATATTACTGACAGGAATACTAATAATGGTCAAAAATTTTATATATATATATATATATATATATATATATATATATATATATATATATATAAAAAAGAGAGACAAGATTACTACCAGTCTTGGTGTCAATAAGTAGGTATGGGAGAAAGGAGAGTGGGTTAGAGGATTCTTAAACAGCTGGGTTGCCGTGGCAACAGTCCCGGAGGCTAAGGCGATGGTGAAGTGTGTGTGCGGGTGTGTGTGTGTGTGTGTGTGGTTGTTAGTGTGTGTGTGTGTGCGTGTGTGTGTGTGTGTGTGTGTGTGTGTGTGTGTGTGTGGATATGTGTGTGTGTGGTTATCAACATTTCCACAACATATGCATAGGAAAGAGGGAAGATGGAACAGGAGTACGTGTTGAAGAAATAGTGAATGAAAATAAAAGAAAACCAAATGAAGTGAGGGAAATGGAGTGGACAAGTATCTGAATAAACAATAGACTGATGTGAGAAATAGAGAGGCACCATCGCCTTAGCCTCCGGGACTGTTGCCACGGCAACCCAGCTGTTTAAGAATCCTCTAACCCACTCTCCTTTCTCCCATACCTACTTATGACACCAAGACTGGTAGTAATCTTGTCTCTCTTTTATATATATATATATATATATATATATATATATATATAAAATATTTTGACCATTATTAGTATTCCTGTCAGTAATATTATCATCATTACGACTTTGACTCGCACATTATTTCCCTTCCAACAGCCTCGTTTTCATTCAACGCCTTCTTTCTTGCGCTGAACACAGAAGCGATCAAAGCTAAGTGCATTTTCGTTATTTGTTTCTTGTTTGTTGCACCTGAAGAAGACCTAAGAGGTTGAAACGCGTTTGTGGTTTGTCTTGTGACTCGTTTGTCCACGTTTCTCTGGGCGGTTCGCTGACATTTATTTAAGATTTGTTTAGATTTCCGCCTGCAGTCGTTTCACTTTGCAACTAACTCATGCAGATCAAAAAGCATGCACTCCAATACATTTTCAGTAAATATGGTAAGATTTTGACCTGTTTAACTTTTTTTTTTTTTTTTTTTCTGTTATGTAAATATTTTGTGACTTGAAAACGTCACAAAAATTTCACGTATATTCCTAGCTGCCTGTGTAACTACTAACCTCACAACACCCATCAGTTCTTTTCAGATGGTGAACCTGACCACTTGCCACCAAAAAGGTAGGGACTATAAAGTTGATGGGTGTTGTATTGCCTGTCTGTCACCTATTTCACTGACGTAGGTGTGTTTTCCAGGTAAAATCACGTGTGTGAGTGACAAGCCAAAAAAAAAATTTCATACCCCCCTAAAATAACAAGTGCAAACCAAAGTTCAGCTTTCCATAGATTTTTTGCTGAAAATTTGATGTCTTTCTATCCATGAGTTTATTTTTTACAATTTTTTAAAGTCGGTACCCCCCAATTCGGGCAGCAAATTCCAATGTAAACTCAGTAGTCTAAGCGAATTATGTCACATGAAATGCAGGACAATGAAGGTTAATGCCAACACTTAGAGTTTTTTTTTTTTTTTTTTTCCAGAACACATTCTTTTTGCGGGGACATGGGCAAGTGGAGGGTGGAAAGGTCCAGGAATGGAAACAGGGCTGAGGATGGGGTAGGGGACAATGGACAGAAAGAAATCAAAGAGCCACCCCCCCCCCCCCCCCCCCCCCCCCCCCCAAAAAAAAAAATGATTTACAACTGTTTCTTGACAGCACTGTGCATTCTCTCTTTCTCCTGTCCTTCATCTTCTCCGCTGACCTGTCTGGCACTCTTTGCTCTGGGCGTGAGGTCGGCAGGAGGTGGCCTTGGTCTGTGTGAATGGTTTGCACATCAAGGTTTTGTTCTTCACTGCCTTGGGCTGCGGGGGCTGGATGATGATCTTCTGCTGCACAGAACCACTGCCAGGGGGAACTGCCGGTTGTGGTGGTCGGGGTCTGCGAGACAGAGGGAGACTTATCACGTTTTGATGAGTATCTTATTCTAGAAACAAGAACAGTAGCTCATAACAAAGGTTGTGAACCAATCTTACACTATGAAGTATTATAGCGTATGTCGTCCACAGCTGTTGATTTTGGGGAAGCAAAATAAGCAATCCTACTTGAATGGGAGATGAGGGGCAAAGTGTATCCTTCTCCAGAGATCACAGTGGCCATCATTAACCCTCTTGTCAATCGGGCGCCTGCTAGCGCCCAACCGGAAATCACACAGCCAAAATGCTGAGCGCCTGCCAGCGCCCAGTAAAACACGTGGCAACAATGGGTGCCGCCATGTTTCTCGTAGAAAAGGAAGTCTCGCGAGAACGTGATTTCCTTCTTCCTGTAGCCATTTTCTACCATCTGCAAAAAAACGCGAGTTGATGCGTGCCGTGGTTCTCGAGTTACGAATTTTTAAAGTTTTGAAGTCGAAATGCTGTTTTTCACCATGGCTAACCTTGATTTCTGCCGTTCTATAATGAGATTTAGTGATGGAGATACTGTGATTTGTAGAATTTACGGCATAAGACTAAATGAAAGTGCTGGGTGATGAAGCTTAGAGTGACCTAGATTTCGACTGGGATGAGGTTCAAGATATGATGAGCAACGATTCGGAAGAAAGTTCTGAAGAAGATTTTTTTTTTTTCCCCGAGTAAATGGCTCATGTGACATTCTTGAAACTTATGATATAGCACCATATATATTCGTAGGAATTTTAAAAAAATTATTTCATTTCATTCTTTTCTTTCCTCTCTTTTAAATTATTTTTTTTAAATTGAGTAACCATGTTCAAATTACGGAGTTACCTATCTTGCCGATGGTTTTCGGTGTTGCTAAGCTCGGATAAGTGCATACTGAAGAGGGTTAAGTAGGAACAGAAACTTTTCACAGACCTGCCAACCCCCTAAGAGACCAATGAGTAAGAATTGAAGCTCAGTGAGGCAGAAATGTGTAATTTCTGAGAGCTAAGAGTAATCAAGTGCGACACCTACCTTTTTTCAAACAAACACGATGTGATGAAATGATTCGCACAATTTTTGTGAACTTTACGTTTCTTCAAAAACAAGCTTTTAAGTGTCACAAGAAATCTTTACAAATTATGAAAATGTAGAATACACTGGAAACACACACATATGCGAACATATGTGATGAAACCTTTGTTCTTGCCAGTCATCACATTGGCATTATCACAAACCAAGGACAGGCAGTTCTGCCATGGCACACCAAGGCTTGATAGTGCGCCAGAAACAACCTCAAAAATGTTCTCCCCTGTTGCTGACTCTGTGCATGTGGGATTGGCTATCAGCTCAGTGGCGATTGTGTCATTTTTTAAGTATCGCACCACCCCAGGAAAGAATTTTTCCCCCCCCCCCCCCTTCCAGACTTCCATCAGTCCCCAACACAAACGGTCCATTCTGCAGTCCCCCATGGCAAGGGTCCTCACAATGTGTGTTGTGTGTTTGTTCGACTGCTCTTGAACTGTTTGGCGATCTCCGAATCTGAGAACGCGCTTATTTAAAAAGCTGGGATGCATAGTCGGCTGCGCTAAGAGCGATGTTGTGCTCGACGAAAAATCCGGCCACCAATGCTTCAGCCCGAATTACCCTTTTCCTCATTTCATCCTCTTTTGAGGTGTCTACACTCTGAAAAAAACTGTGTGATGCTAGAAGAATTCGGCGCGTTAGATGAATCGATGTGCTTGCGTGACTAAAGGTGATGCTTCACATCCCCATCCCGCCATGGGAAATTGTGAAGTCCAGTTCGCAAGTGGTACACCTTGCACAATTTACACCTTTAGCCGAAGGTCGTATGCAGGGGAACTTTTCCCGAGTACTCTTTTCGGGACTTTTGACCAAGTTTTTTTTTCTTTTTCGCATCTTGTCCAGAACTTTCTGCTCCACGTTTCGACATTTTCGTAGCTACAGCTTCAAAAGGACGCCAACTTCGCTGAATGGTAAAGATGGTGAAACGAACTGCCCATGACCGGAAACGCTTCTTGAAGATTACTGGTTATACGCACGGCGTCATGCGCGTCTGTACATGAGCCGATTTTTTTTGTGTTTTTTTTTTTTTTTTTTTTTTTTTTTAAACTTTCAATGCGTGATTTTTGGGCTAAATGCGTAAGGGCGTAAGATTTATCACTTGGGCATAATAAATTACGCGAAATGTGTAATGGTTGGCAGGTCTCTGTTTTCAATACATGGAAATGGCCAAGCGCATGAGGCCCAGAAACTTCTTTCAACTTATATATATTCCCCCACTACTTAATTGTTCAGCATTTTATATCTATCTATCTATCTATATATATATGTATCTATATATATATATATATTTACAGGGTTCATACAGACTTGGAGAAACAAAATTCCCAACCTTTTCCCAACCCCAGCATCTGTTTTCCCAACCATGTTTCATCTCATACACATATGGTAACAGGGGGCTTATGAAGGACAGAAAGCTAGAACGCGCGTAATTGTTGATCAATGGCGATCTTCTTGGCAAGAACAATAACTCTTGACAACAAATGGCTACACTCCATAAGTTGAGGAAATTGTCCGGAGCCATGTCGGCGATTTTCGGACAACTAGAATTTATTTGGTTTTGCCTTTGTTGTTTGGTTTTCTATCTCTTTGGTTTTGAAGATGCTTGTTTGAGGTTTTGAAGATGCTTGTTCAATTTTCCCAAACCTTCCCAACCCACAGATACCAAATGCCATTTTCCCCAAAACTTTCACAACTAGGAAAATGACCATCCCTTTTTCCCAAACCTTCCCAACTATTCCTAACCTGTGGGAACCCTGATATATATATATGTAGATCAGCACCGAACCAACACCTATGGTGCAATATGAAAATGACTCAAGCAGGTGTGTCTTTTTTCATTTTTTTAAAACAAGCGAGTGAGTCAGTAGTATGTGTATGTGTGTGTGTGTGTGTGTGTGTGTGTGTGTGTGTGTGTGTGTGTGTGTGTGTGTGTGCGTGCGTGCGCATGTGTGCGTACATTTCTCTCTCTCTCTATATATATATACACACACACACTCACTCATACATATATGCTTCATGATTTGATTAACTTGCACAATCTGCTGCTATGACAAGCCTGGGCATGTTTTCAAGGTCTAATAAACATGTTTATACATCCTTCTTTACTCTTCGGCCATGGGTCAGAGGTCCACCATCATCGAGATTGTAGGATATTTTCAATCCCACAATGCATGCAGCCACACTCTCTGTCTTCAAGGATACAGAGTAGTACATTCATATAGTTTAAGATCTAAAGAAACTATTGTTCCACATTTGAGTTAAATCATGAAAGACCTTCATTCAATGATGCACAGTGAAAAACAAAAACAAAGTGGGCCATTACAGACAGGCTAAACTAAGTCATTATACAGAGGGCATATCTGCTGGACGGTGGGAGGGTGTCAATTCAGGACAAAGTGAACACTGTTCCAATGAGTGCTTATGTTTGAACTTAAAGTGCTTATAAAACTCTGTTAGGAGGCCACTCCTGGACAAAACAGTCATATATTCCAACAGAGGAAAATCTGTCTGGGGAAAAGTCATTATGCTGGGGATCTCTATAGATAAATTCCACTGTAACCTATTCAAGGGAAAAGAATGGCAGTAACAGCAGTCATAATTCATGTTTTATTCTTTGTGAAGAAATGGGTCTGGTTAAACATAGTCTCTCTCTCTCTCTCTCTCTCTCTCTCTCTCTCTCTGTGATTTTGTGGAAGATGTTATAGAAACACAACACAACAAAACAAATCCTGTACCTTTGTTGTGAAATTCCATTCAGCAAGTCTGAAGGTTCGTCCAAGTAAATGTTTCAATAATTTCTAAGCATCCACAAAGAAGCGCAAACTTAATGTTACAAACTTTTTTTTTTCAATGTACAAAGAACACCACACTTCGAAGCGTTTAATGATATGCAAAGATACTTGCAAATCTATTGTTAATGAACAAAAAGGTGGCAAGTTAACAGGATCAAATTTTCAAGTCACAACATGCTAATGAGTAATGCTACTACATTCAATTCAGGTGATGTTTTGGTACTTTGTAAAGGAAGAACAGGACGGCATATGTTGGACCTGGATAGCCAGAATCTGTGGCTGTGCACAGGGAAAAGAACGAGCTGGCCTGGGAACAGTAATGGTATCGGAATGGCACACGTGAGGATACAAAGCTGAAGCCAGATCTTACCTTCCCCCCCAGGACTGGTTCCAGACACCACCAAGGGGACCCCTGTGCTGTTTTTGATATTCACCGTCTGACTACCTGCATTTGCAATAAAAAAAAACATTCTCTTTGGTTTTTGTCATAAAACTTCACACACTTTATAAACAAACTACCAACTGACAGTACTTCTCTGGGTCCTACCCGCACCTTCTGGTGTATCTTTTTCTTTACTTTCTCCTCTTTCACCTTCATATACACTTCATGAAGCTCATCATGTCTGCTACCGAGTCCTGGCTCATTTTCCAAAGCCTGACCAACAACATGCCGAGTGATGCGGTAAGCATGCACCAGTGGAGCCTCTTTCACCACACCCTCTTCCAAATTTGTCTTTTTCTTTGACTTGTTCTGCTGGTTGTGAACCTTGCACCCCATGTTCTCATGGCTTTGCAGATGTGGTGTATGACACATGGATTAGTCCGCATGCACGGACTTCTGCCTCCTTGACGACACTTAAACTGAAACCCCTTTACTTAGCAATGGTGCAGATTAAACACTGAAATGCTTTATTTAACCCCTTTCACCGCCATGGGCGCTTTTTGGCGACGACTTGGCAGAGCGCCAAGGGCGTCTTTTGGCGACAAAGTAGGGTGACATACTCCCGATATACTCTCACGATCCTAGTTCATGAGATAAAAAGCCAGCAATAAACGTCATAGTTGGGGGGATGGTCTGGCCCATGCTCACAGCCATTTGCTTTGTCAGAACACTATTCAGTTCAGTGTTTTATTGACTTTATTCCGATTGTTTTTCCATTCACTATGACATCACCACCAAAAGCACTTTACGTACTCGACCTTGCCGTACATTTACCACAGATCAAGTGCTGGGAATATTGAATAGACAGTTGGTTGTTCCTAATACAGATGAAGAAGACCCAGACAGTCACGAGTAAAGAACGATAGTGAGGGCTTGACCGATTATCCAACGTGAGGCGTTGGACCGTTGCCAACTTGTTATGAGAGGCTGATAAGACGCCCACTTACTACCCTACCGCGTGTGCCCCAGTGTTCTTGCGTTGAGCCAGCCAGCCAGCACTGACTGACTGTTCACTAACTCTATGTGAGGGAGCCAACTAAGACTTTAGGCAACAAACTTCACACACACGCTGTGGGCCGACTCTTGCTGGTCGAGGTTGAAGGGACGTGGCCAACTGACACGTGAGAGGCGAGTATCACAGACGCCTTTCGAGTGGGTGTACAGCTGATTATATATAGATCAACTGAATGACAAGGGTTCAGAGACCAACAGGCACATGAATGACTTTGTGTTCATAAAAAATATATATATATATATTACTGTTGAGAGTGAAAGGGACATGTGTGTGTGTGTGTGTGTGTGTGTGTGTGTGTGTGTGTGTGTGTGTTTGTGTGTGTGTGTGTGTGTGTGTGTGTTCCCTTTTTCTTTCTTACATGTGTACCAGTTAGGCATAAGAATGTGTGTGTGTGTGTGTGTGTGTGTGTGTGTGTGTGTGTGTGTGTGTGTGTGTGTTCCCTGCTATTGGAGTAGTTGTATTTGTGGCTGTTTCATGCACTTTCTGTTGGAAATACCATACTTTCTGGTCTTCAGTTGTGAGTGGATTATTTTTCCTCCATTGTTGAGAGTTTGTTGGCATTCTTTCTTTATTTTTTACGCTTAGAAGAAACATAACATTCTTTTTTCATTTTGCATTTTTTTTTTGCACTTGAAATCACTAAAAAATTGAAATTGTTGTTGACTTACCATTACTAACATGTTATGATATAATAAAAGTACAGTGTATCTCCTCCATTTTACAAAAAATAGCATGAGAATTGGTTGTTTAGTTCCAGAGATATCTGCGTTTCACATATGCTGGTATACAATAAGAGCTTTTTTGGAAAAATGGCTGTCGATGGAGATTTATGCAAAATAGAATGTCTGGCGGTGAAAGGGTCAAGCATTCAGAGTTTGATTTTTTACATTTTGATGTAGTTTTTCCCCCGAGTATCATCCCGGACAAAAGTGAATCTGATTATACTTTACCATGTCTAGTAAGATGTGAGGTAACCAACCATGTCTAGTAAGATGTGAGGCAACCAAGTAAAATCTAGCAACAAAGTAAATACCAAAAAAGACAAGACAAAGTCATGAAGATGACAACGACTGTGTTAGAACAGGTCATTTTTAAAACTTCTTTTAACTTTCCAACCAAACAGCTTCTGGTGATCCCTGTGGAGTTTAAAAGATGTTGTATTCAACTTAAGAAATGATAAGGAAAGAAAACTGTAACTTTCCATATCTATTCTGTGTCCAACCACACTACATTGAACAAAATTATACAGAAAGACAAACAACGAACAGAACAATGTGTCTGCCTAAATGTACAGGAACTGGAAAGTACCCCTATATCTTTCTGATTTGTAAAACATCTTAACACAATCTTGCCCATCAAAGACTAGCAAAACAAACTCATTCTATTCCAGATTCCAGTTTCTTGCAGCCCTGAATCTAAAAAGTCATAAATGGTCCCTTATTCAAGCAAAATATGATGAACTTTCTAAAACAATAGAAATAAAACTACTAGTTTGGTATTTTCTATCCATAAGAAAGGAAAAATAGCTAAGATAGTTTCTTTATGGAGCATTTCTTTTGCTTTCCGATTCCTATTTATTTAAAGTATCATAACTAATTCTGACATATGGAGGAGAGCAATAAACATGCTATAACCAGCTTGCACCACTTTCCAGTCACTCTGCCTTCGAAGTTACCTTGTGGAGCCAGTGAGATAACGTTGGAGATGATAGGGACAGACACTGCAGATGTTGCTGTCGGCTGCTGCATACCTGAGAGCAGATCATCAATACATCCATTAAGACTGATGTCATCACAGCTGAATGTTGTAACCATATCATCAACACATCTGTTAACCCTCCTTGCGCTGAATTCTGCTTCTGAATTTCAGCCTCACTGGCTGAATAAATTTTGAGAGCCGCTTCTGAAAAAGTGAGTTAGGCTGGTAAAACAAATATTTAAAAATATTACATTTGTTAAATGGTTTTAAGTTCATACAGTTGGAAAGCTGAATGATTGCATTACAATATGTTTATGTTCATGATGTACGGCATACCGATGTACTAATGTTATAGAAAAAGAAGTTAAGGTAAGTATGGAAGCCTGTTCCCAAAATCAATTTAAAAAGAAATTATAAAAAAACTAACATCGATCACTCTTACTGCCTAACTGCGTATGGAAGCAAGATAAACCCTGCTCTTCCAATTGTACTTTCTTTATTGATCCTGGTAGTATGTTGATGTTCTATGCCAAGTTAGGATAAGGCATTTGTTTCGACAGGTAAGTATGTGAAAAAATAAAACAAAAAAAAACTTACATTTTTTTTGTTTGATCCATGAATTAGGAACAAGAAGTTTAAACACTGCATCTCAAATGCTAACAATTTTCAGCAAGTTTTTGAACAACAATTCATGAAGTATTTCTCAGATGACTGCGCACAGTGGAAATACTGATCTAAATGACGCTGAAAACAACACTATGTGTAGGACACACTTGGCAATGAATCATGATCATACCACTTTTACCGGGCCTAATTATCCATAATGAGATTCCCATGATGTAGTCGACAATAATCTGGACTCAGATGCTCAAGGCTCGATCATTCAAATCAATCTCCACTGTCCCAATAGGTAATTCCATGGTTTCTTCAAACACAGGATGGGAGCGAGTCCGCACACTACCACCTTTGACCACGTTTCGAGTTCTGAATGAACTGTGCTGATCGCAGTCAAACACCACTCATTTATCAGCACTGAATCATAAGAAGGCAGCTGATTAACATGCTGATTCAGATCTTCAAGGTCTAATCCATCCATTTCATCTACCTGGACCAACCAGTCATTTGATCAGTTCTCCAAGCTCTGGTTGACCTAGCTTGGCTGACTTTCATCTGAACAAGGCGATATCTCTTTAACAATTCTACAATGTGACTGGTTGGGCTAGATGCGACAGCATTGATCTAGAGGAACATTACATCGCTGGGAAATCCCAGATAGTTCTAAAAACCAGACAGTAATATTTGGAAGGTTGCCCTGGAAGGTTCCTGGAGCTGCGCTAGCAGAGTTAACATCGTTGTCACCAGTGTGACCTGAATGCTGTACACATTAGCACTGATGTGACCAGAGCTGAATGTTACAACCACATCATCTGTTAAACACTGACGTCACTAGAACTGAATGTTATACACACATTAACGTATGTTAACACTGATGTCACCAGAGCTAAATGTTGTAACCACATCGTAAACACATCTTTTAACACTGATGTCACCAGAGCCCAACGTTGTAAACACATCATCGACACGTCTGTTAATACTGACTGTACAGTTCAAGAGAAATGGACACAGAATGATATTTGGGGGAACTAGGGGGAGACACTGCCATCTAAAAAGCAGAAGAAAACGGTTGCTTCTCCTGCAGAAGCAAAGGTGGGCTTAAACGAATCCACACTACACAAAAAAAAAAAAAAAAAAAGACAAAGTCTGCAGTCGGAAATGACAGAGCCATGTTGCTCCACCAAGGAAAAGGAGAATACTGAACTGGTTCAAAATGGCATGAGTGAAATCACCAGGGCCAATTACTCTTGCTGCCTATCTGTGTATGGTGGCAATGTTAGCCATGCTACGTGGGGATAGGGCATACAGACAGGTAAGCATGAGAAAAATGAATGCATTCACAAAAAGGGAGGTGATTCAAACATGAATGCAGAGTATTTAAAATCCAGTCAAGTGTCCTAACGGTGGACAGCATGGTTAATCAACAAAAAGAACTTCATCAATTCAACAGAAAGAGAGTAAATAATCCAACAGCTCAGTAACACCTTCCAAGATGTATATACCCATTTCACACCCCTTGAAATATTTTGCCTCTTTGTAACAGGACCACACTCATGCCATTCAATTGAGTCCAGTCCTTTTGGGTTCGATTCCCTGCCTTTTTATTTGAAGAAAACCCATTAAAAAAAAACAACCTGAAACACCAAGAAACACTACTTAATAACTACACACTAACTTCTTATGTGTCTCAGTATTTACAAATTACAATGATGTACGTTTTCAACAACATCCAATAACTTTGATTAAGACCCTTGTAATGAAAGGAAATCTTTCCCGGAACTGGAGTAAAAAGTAACTCACTATAATTAATATTAACACAGATCTGTCCCTGTTGACAGGAAAATCAAACAGATCAGTTAATAGTACTTTTAGATGAATACTGTATTCACCAGAAAAATAATCTTACAAAGTTATAATAGCTTACTACTAGGTCAACATTATCAAAGTTATATTAAACCCCTTAGTTTTCAAGTTGTTCCAAGCGGAAATTTAGAGTCACTAAAAAGCTAACAGGCTAAATCAAAATGTAATGATTCAGAAAAGGATCATGCCTTATAAGTACCTTAGTAAGCTTAAAGCCTTTGAACAAAAGACCTAACAAGAAATAATTCAAAACAGACTTACCCTATTTGTGGAATAAAGGTTACACACATATAAAATGAATGCTGTCTTCCCGCTGGTATTACTGAACACCAATACTTTCAAACAAAATGCCCTGCAAACAAAAGTTGAATTGCAACTGAGTACTGTTTTAAAAAAAAAAAAAAAAAAACTAGGCCAATAGCAAACAGAAAAAAATAACCAATCAGAACTGTGTATCCAAAAGAGATAAAAAAAAAAAAAAACCTTCAAATATTGGATCACACACACTGAACAGCTCTCTTTTTCCTTTCCCTCTGTCAGTGGTGTGTGTGTGTGTGTGTGTGTGTCTCTCTCTCTCTCTCTCTTCTAGCTCCTAAGCATCACTGGGTCACATCTTCACATATAAACAGTAAAATAAGTGGGTAGTTTTTGCTCCAATAAGGAAACCTAACACAGAGCTCTGTGTTAGGTTTCCTTATGGGAGCAAAAACTACCCCACTTATTTACTGTTTATTGTTTACTGTTCCCTGCCTCATTTCATTTCCAATTCCATCTTCACATATGTTTAAAATCAAACTTCAGAATCATACACTTCCAAAGCCCATTTGTTTTCTTCATTAAATAAGTTACCCACAAAGCAATTTTGGTACCATTAGCACTAGCTGAGATCTTCAGACATATATGTATCCTCATTCTCCTAGACACCCTTGTGAGGAGTTCTCCTGAAACACAACTTACTTCTGTTTGAAGCTTTCCCACGCGTGTTATGTTTGTGGGTTGGCACCGAAGTGGTGGGGTGTGGGTGGTGCGGGTGGTAATGGAGGCTGTCCCTTGGAGAACTGGGACTGAAAGCTCATCACGCAGTTGTACGAGCAGAAATTGCGCACGGAAGCGTCGCTCATGGTCAGGTGGTACTGGGCCGGTGTGTATTTGTGGCAGTGGTCGCAGGTCACTGCCTGGTTGGATTTGGCCTGGTAATCATTTTACATCATCATGTGAGTGGGCTTGGTCTATGATCAGCTTCATCATTATTTAACTGTCTTTGGCCTATAAATCATCATTATTATTATTTGATCAGATTTAGCCCGTAATTCATTGTCCTCATTGTTTGATTGGCCTTGTCTTGTATGTAACAGAATTGCAAAGATATAAAAAGCATCAAGTGAAGCATTTTGACATTTTCGTGTAGCATTCTAAATTTAAATGTACCATGGTGTGTGATATCTTCAAAGCTATAGTCAGTTTTTTTTTTTCTTGCTGATTTTTTGTTAAAACATTTCTTTGGCGTCCTCAACTTCTGGATAGTCATGACTCAACAGCACTTTCAGCTGCACTTTGGTTTACACACAACATGACAGCGATTTCTAATGGAAGTCTCATTAGTTATCGCATGGTCTTGACTTGATGAACACAAAATCAAAATGGCCATCAACAAGCCAACTGGTAAGGCAGAAAATAGCAATCATCTTTAGCGTTTTTTTTTTTTCTTTTTGTTTCTCCCCTTAAAGGGAGCTTGGCCATTTTTTGGGTCAAAAGTAAGTCTACAGTTAAAGATCTACTTTGTCTCTGTTCCATAATATACACTGTTATGAAGTCCATGAAGCCTTGTTTTGCTTTGTTCATTTTTGTTCTTTTGTGGCACAGTATTCCATCATGTAGCAATGTAGCAGTGTAGCAATGTTGAAGAAATTGTAGCATGCTACACAAAGCATAGCATTTGGCAGCTCTGAAATAATCATCTCCATTTGATTTGTCTAGGCCTGTAAACAATTATCATCACCATTTCCATGACATTCCATTGAACTGTATCAGTGCCATCACATTTATTGGACCAAATCTTTAAATCAGTAGTGATCACCCACTTCAGCTTTATCCTTTTAAGCCAAATCTGAAACACTGACCTGCAAGTTGACCCTGAACAAGGACAAGCAGTTCAGACTGCAGAAAAGCTGGTACTTGCTGCTGGAGTCCAGTCGCTCGATCATGTCAAAGTTCTCTCCCGCTTTGAGCCACACCACGAACACGACACTACCCTGCGGTGGGTGAAACGATACTTGGACACACAGGCATCAGCAGAAGCGTTTCTTGTTGCCCTCGAAGAACACTGTGTGGGGAGACGACTCCAAAGAGGAGCAGATGGTGCTGCAGAAGTCGCAAGTGTTGATGTCCAGCTTGTTGGCGTAGCGGAAGGCGGAGAGGCAAGGGTCGCTGCATAGGTTGTGGGTGGCGCCAGAGAACTTGATGGCATGTTTCGTCTTCTCCACCTAAAGCAGAATGAATCTCTTGACAAAAAAAAAAAATCTGTACCACAGGGCCTGTTAAGAAGACTGTCAACAAACTGAGTAAATAATGTGCCTTCCCATCTTCTTATTTCAGAGATATTGCTAGTCTGGTATATTCCGTTTTTTACAAGTAAATTTTTGTAATGTACCACTTTAAAAAAAAAGAGTTGCAGTGCAATGGTTGGCATGCAGGGTATGAGTATTTTATATGGACTTTGCATCAAGCAAGTTCATATCAAGTAAGCAAAGACCCCTTGGTGTCTCTGGCTCTGAACACTGCCACACTGCTTCTCACACACTCTTCCTTTCTACTAGCAATGAGTGGCTCATCGCCACGCTCACTATTTCTCTCACACTCTCTAGACCCAACACCCACTGATGCAATGAGCAGGCCCGTTATGTGCCTGCGTCCCGTTATGCGACTTCCTGCTATCAGTGGTGTGTAGTAAATGAGTCAACAGTCCATTGCTGACTGTGTGAACTCTGCTTACATTCAATCACTTAAGAAGGGGAATGGGAAGAGAGGCGAGAGGGGAGTGGGGGATGTGTAAATCAAGCAGTTTAGCTGGCTCTCGTTAACAGCTAGTAAATTTACCACATGCCTGAATCAAGCAGTTTAGTTGCTCTCTTAACAGCTAGTAAATTTACCACATGCCTGACAGTTGGTAACGAAATTTTCTTCTACTATCAGAATTGTGTGTCAGTAGTTTCTATAGGCCAGCAGGCCCCTAAATTTTTAGGTAGTCTCTCATGCTCACAAACTTCAGAAAACCGATGACATTTCTTTCATTCTTTCTTTCTGCGTATGCTGGCTGACACTCCTGCGGACAATGCCTGTATAGACAGGCGGTGGAGTTTTGTGTGTATGATAAGCAACAGAAAAACAGCAAAAATTTTGAGAAGATAGAGGTTGGGTCCGTACATGTGTAATCAACACCTGCTTGGACATGCTCTGTAAATTTGTCACTGCCAGCTTTCCTCTTTATTTCCCCCCTCCCCCTTCATTTTTTAAAATCAGATCAATTCACAAATTGTCTACTACACTCAATGACCTGGTTTGTATAACATACATGAAACAATCAAAACACGCTTACAACTGACAACAGAAAGAGCAACAGAACTATTTATGGACACAAATCTGACGGACATTTTAAAAAGTGTTTGAGGGAGGGGAAAAAATGTAGCAAACACTTGAAACAGGGCAATATAGTCATGTCACTGTCAAACACACACACATACAAAATATAAAAAAGCTGCTGCATGAACTGCAGATATTATATATATATATATATATATATATAAATAAAATTATATAATTGTATGTATGTATGTATGTATGCATGCATGCATGCATGCATGCATGCAGGCATGCATGCATGAATGTATGTATGTATGTATATGTATGAATGTATGTATGTATGTATGTACATCTTTTCATCTACCTATCGATATATATATATATATATATGAAATAAAATTAAAAAACGAGGAGAAAAAGAATTACATGGGCTGACAAAACTGACCTTTTGACAGACAGAACATTTGCCAGCACTCTTCTGTTTCCCTTGTTCCACCTTAATGATCTCCACGTCACTGGTCACCAAGTTCTCAAACTGCCTCAGACACGACTGCGAGCAAAAGTCCTTAAAGGTCCCATCAGCCCCCACAGGGGAGGAGAACGACTCCGTCACTTTGGACAGGTCGCTCTGACAATAGGTACACAGCCTGATGTGCTGCTTGTAGTCCTGGTAACACCTTGAGCTGCAGAATGGCTTGATCTGTTGAATGGGGAAACAAATGCTGGTTGTTCAACAGTCAGTGAAGCTCCTGGTTGTTTTTGATTAGATTAACTCTATATGCACAACACTCCGTATGCACAAAAAAAGAGACGGGCGAACATGGGAGAAAAATAGGCCTAAGATTTCTACTACCAATATACATAAAAGGAGATACTGTACACAAAATTCTCAAACCTCAGCATCTCTTGAACCGCCTCAGCATTGTACTAAGAATAGTGAAAACAGCAAACATTACTGCAGTGTAGACATGCCCCCCCCCCCCCCCCCCCCCCCCCCCCCAAATTTGTTAATATTCATCTCACAATGTTGAATATATGTCACAACACACACTGCATCCATTGTGATGCACATGCGCAGACACACACATACATTGTTCAGCATATCATGTATGTTTTGTTAAGGCTTGCTTTGGCTTTACCACACTAAACAATCAAGCTTGCTCTTTCAGCATGTGGATAAACACTTGTCCCAGGTTATGTTCTGGTAAAAGACATTGCAATGCTTGGACCTACTGTCAAAGTTACACATTCTGTCTACTTGACTGTGCCTGTCAATCCACACAAGTGCTACAGAATATTCTGACTGTGAACTACACAGCTATCTGTTATATCAGCTACTTTAAGCCAAAATCGATGAGGTTTCTGATGTATTTTCACAGAAATACAAACATGCTCTGTTTTAACTCTTAATATCATGTACTGCGCTGATCTGCGGCTGTGTCCCGTTCATAAACCGCTTAAAACCGCGCCTATCAACTTACTTCTGAAACTGGTTTCGAAGGAAGTGGAAACAGCTTTCCAAGCATGTGTTTGAGCGTAGATTGCTCCTCGGTAAATTGTTCTTCCTTCCTGTTGGCGCCATCCGCTATTCAATTCGTTTTCAATTCTCCATTGATTCTGACCGTTTTTTTTTTTTTTGTGTTTTTTCTTGTTCAACTTTGCATAAAAAAATGGCAGACGCTGCATCTGATAGACTCGTCATTTGGTGAATT
Source organism: Conus betulinus (assembly GCA_016801955.1). Taxonomy (NCBI): domain Eukaryota; kingdom Metazoa; phylum Mollusca; class Gastropoda; order Neogastropoda; family Conidae; genus Conus; species Conus betulinus. The sequence continues at coordinate 996,364 of JADBJO010000111.1, forward strand.
TATCCACCTATTAGTCAAAGAACGAGAGCAAGGCCTTCGAATAGACAATCAGAGTGATGTGAGTGTGTCTCTTTAGTGCACACGAGTGACTTGTCTGATTTCAGTGATCGCAACATTTTGCTTTTTTCATCATCGTCTGATGATCCGATTTTTTGTTTACTAAAATTTCATATAATTACAGGTAAAATAATAAAACAAACACACACCAACATATGACAGTCATAAGAAAATAAAATGCATTCAACATGCATAACAATCATATCCACACACAATCTTAAAATTTCATTCAAATCCATCAGTTAGATTAATAAAAAGTTATTACATTTTAAACATACCTACCCATTTTTAGTATGTTTTTGCAATTCCTTCGATGAAATAGGAGTTGGAACACTGAATACTGTATATGAGAATCAGTAATTTTTGACAGGATGCATAGCAAACTGTAAACAAAAGAAAATAAGAAAAGAGAAAAAAAGGTAGCATGCTCCTTCTTAGCACAAAAAAGTGTTATCATGCATCTTGTGCACAGGGTATTCAGTTCATGGCTAAACAATGACTTTTCTAGTCGGGGAGTACAGTACAGTACTCAGTTCATGGCTAAACAATGACTTTTCTAATTAGGGAGTACAATACTCAGTTCATGGCTAAACCATGACTTTTCTAGTCAGGGAGTACAGTAGAGAACTCAGTTCTTGGCTAATCAATGACTTTTCTAGTAAGGAGTACATCTTCAAGCAATGCAAACCATGGTAAGATACCTCCCGTAAATTGATACCGGTCTGCCAGTTTCCATAGTGTTGTGTTAATGGCTATGGGTGTCTCAGAGACTCACCTGATTTCCCAGCCTCAGACAGTTGGAGGATCTGGCAGTGAGAGGAATGAATGTTTTTTTGCACAAAGCGCAGTTGGTGCTGATGCCGGACTGGAACTTGCCCAGACATCCCTCCCCACAGAAGTCCATACCCTTCCACATGCAGAACTGACCCTGAAACATCAACATGGGTAGATCACTGAAATATACAATCACAGCTAGTACTGTTACCATGATTTAAAAAAGATTGTCCCCTTACCATCTTAAAACAAAAAAATTCTCACTTCAAGCACCATTTGCATGGAACAAATTTCCTTTCTCTCTTTGCACCTCTAATTAGCTTTCTTGCTTTAGGTCTTCTCTCAAGATGAGATGTTTTACCGATTATTCAATGCCCATCTTGCGACGAATTTGACAAGATAAGCGAATGCTTGTTCTTCATTTTCATTGTCCTGAGTGTTGTTTATCTTGCTTGAAGAAGACATAAGAGGTCAAAACGTGTTGTATCTTGTCTTGTGATTCGTTTGTCCATGTTTGTTTGGCAGTTATTTCAAACACATTTTAAGATTTGTTTACGAGTCTAACCCTTTTAGCTCAACATTGTGTGTGTGCGTAAATAAGTGTGCTTCTTGTTGGGCGTGAAGGATGACACGGGAAAAAACAAACAAACAAACGGAGAGGAAAAGAAAATACTGAACTCACTTTCAAAAGCAGCTGGCACAAGTAGTACAGACTTGTAACTTGTCAGTTGTCAAAGACAGCTGTCAGAGCTGGCACACGATTTGAGACACAAACATTTTACAGCAGAGTCCATGAAAATCCTGCTCAGAGATGTCCCGCCTGATGTGATCTTTGGGTTTTTGAGAGAGATTAACATTTTTCATCTGACTTAAGATTTTTATGGAAGAAAGATTTTTAACGAAGTTTCTGGTGCATTTCTAGAAGATATCATTTAAAGAGATGTGTGAAAGTTTTTTTTTTTATTTTTTATTATTATTTTTTTTTTATATAAGATGACTTGTGAGTTGATTTTACGTGGTGACAGCCCTGATGTGGCCTTTTGCAGTCGGCTGGGCTATAAGTAACATTACCTTACCTTACCAGAGCTGGCATTCCAGGTGTCCATATAGATGCTAACCCATAGGAAACGTCAGAATCACGATACTCTGTGACCTTAAACAGGCAACCTGGGGGTGGATGCACCCATTCAAATATTACTGATAAAAAAAAATACTAAAGAACGAGGACCTTGACATTAGCATTCCTAGTTTAGATCCATGCTTACGCAGCTGTCAAATGCCAGTGATGTACTTGAAATATAACCTCATGTCACCGTTTCACAATGAATGTAATTAAAACCAGCGTTCTCTCTCATTCATTCAGCGCAAGGAACAGTCATTTCTCTGACCTTCCAGCATGGTTTCCTCACCTGTTTGTTAATGCTCATTATCTGACACACCACACAGGTCTTCACAGCTGGAGTGGATGGTTTGGCTACACCTGGGGTGGCAGGGGCAATAACCCCGGAAGTCTGACCTTTCTGCTGCCATGCTGGGCTGTCTGCTGGTTTGGCCACCGTCCCTTCAAATACATGGAGGGGTTGGTGCGGAAACGCTTGAAGCAGGTGTTATCACACAGATGTTTGATGTCGCCATTACGCACTATGTTGTACTTGCATTTCCCCACCTGGTTAAGATAGAAAACAAGTCCTGGTATTAACTACAATTAAACAAAAAAGTGCCAAAGACACACACATCTGACAGCACACATTATATACAATCATGTCTTCGGCAATCAACCTCTATGGCTGAATACTGTTCTTTCTTCTGCAGGCTCACCTGAAACAGCTGATATTATAACAGCTATAATATTCAACAAGATGGCCTGTTTAAATTTTCACACGAACATTAGCAATACTCAATTTTCAAACTTCAATTTACGTGACTACCCCCCCCCCCCCCCCCCCCCCTCCCAATACTAAGTCTTCTCTCTTACATTAATTTTGTAAAACAAGGGATGTTATAACAAGGTACAGTTTCCACAGTATCATGTTAAAGATCGTATCTGACATGAGACTGCAGACAAAATTTCATCCTTAAGTAACTCGGCCAAAACTTCAAATATTCACTCTTCTTTCTTAAATATTAATCAAGTAAAATACGGGATGTTGTTACAAGGTTGAGTTTCCACTGTGTCATGTAAAGTTCGTAATTGGCATGAGCCTGCAGACAAAACTTCGTTCTTACTCAGCCCAAACTCTAAACCTCTCATTAAAAACTTACACGTTTGCAGACAATACAAGTCTGCGTTTTTGGCAGGCGTTTTCTTTGCTGGGGGAGTACCACCAGGGGGTAGAGTTTGGGTTCGGGCATCATTGCTGTCTTCAGCAGTGAATTTGCCAACACCGATTTTTGGATGTCGCTATTTTCCTGCAAAGTACATACACTTTTTTCTTTTTCGACCAGAGCATCACAGATCATACAATACTTTTCAAAATATATTTTTCACACACTGCATTCTGCATAAAGCTGTGTAAAAACTTCTTAAAAGAATGCTTAAAAGTACATAGCTCAACTTTCAACTTTAATAAGTTACTGCGTCCTGAAAGGTTAGAATTCTGTAGTTTTTTTTTTCAAGCAAACCCACTCTTTGAACTGGCTTTCAAAAACTTTATTATCAGTCTGTTTATCAAAGGTATTCTAATACAATTTACATATGATTGGCAATAAACTACATAATTCAAAACCAGCACAATGAAGTATTTGCTTTCATTATTCATACAACCGCCTCTGAATTGATTAATCTTCTGTGTGCGAATGAACCAATATCTTTGTTCCAAGAAAAAACTGATTTATTACTTTTTAGTGTGAACAAAACCTCTTACTACTCTTGCACCTTACCCTTCCCCTCCCTCTTCATCATGTTGCTGGAGGAATAAAATTCTGAGAAAGACTTTAAACTTTTTTTTTTCCCCATTGCAGTGGCATATTACTTCTCATGAGCTGACGAATCATCGCTCTGTACCGCTCTGTATCAAACTTTAATCGGCTTGTCCATGAGCTATATTCCATCTTCCCATCAAGTTGGCTAAACTTCATACAGTACTTTTTCAGTTCTTGCATTATTTTGCTGCATGTCTAATGTATTCATGACTATCATAACTTCGTTTGATTAAAATCAGCTCGATAGTCCCATTCCATCTTTTAACCTCAGCTCAGCAATTTCAGAGTAATCGACTCGTTGACACAATATACAGGCAGATGTAAACAACCTTGGCAGCAGGAATTATATCACACACACACACACACACACACACACACACACACACACACACACACACACACACACATTCAGAGAAGAGGTGTGGGGATAGGCTGGAGGCTGGGGTAAGAACGGTGAGATGTGGGAAAAGGTTACCTGTTTGACTTGGTTCTGTTCTGCCATCTTATGGAGTTCGTCTGCCCCTCCACTGACTGAGGCGATCTGGATGCCCATGTCGCTGTTGTTGGTGAACACTTCTTTCCCTGTACTTTCACGTTTCACTGCAGGAGGGCCCACCTCTTCATCATCCAACACGACGACATCATCATCATCATCCACTGGTGCAGTTTTCACGCTTGAACCAGTTGAAGGCTTTGTATTCCTCGATGTAGCAGCTGTATCCTCAGTGCCACTAGCTGAACCCGTGCCTTCAGACACCTCTTTTTTTTCTGACGTTGCTGTGACATCCCTGTTTGTTATACTGTCAAGATCAGACACATTATCCAAGCTTGTTGTTTTGCCTGGCTCAATGGTGACCTCACCATTTCTTGTTGTATTAGAATCTGCAGAGAAATTTTCAATGTCAGCAATGGATTTAACCTCCGTTACCTGAAGCGTGGGTTCATCTTCTGTGTTGGCAGAAGTTTTAGCAGTCTGGTCTATTTCTTCATGGGCACTCTGTCCAGCCTCCTGGTCCGTATCATCACAGCTTCCAATAGGCTGGTCATCTGAACTGCTACCTAGCATTATTTCTGAATCTGCCTCTTTTCCTTCATCTTCCAATGTGTGCATGTCTTTTTTTTTCCAGATTCTCTTCAATTTCTGCAGATGAATCTGCCACACAAACAGTTTCTGATTCTGAGGTATTCCCAAGTGGCCCTGCTGTGTCACTGGCAGCGTTTACATCTATTTCTGTTACATCATTTTGTTTTCCCAGATTCTCTCTGATTTCTGCAGACGAATCTCCTATGTTAGCGGTCTCTGGGTCTGGATTGTCCCTAGAGGCCCCGGAGCATAGCTTGCAGCAGTCACAGCTGTTCCCCCTGCAAACCCATCTTCATTTCCTTCAGTGTCCACAGGCTCAACCTCCATATTAGATGCAACGTTTCTGTCTGATTTCAAATCCTTGGCAACTGCTGTGGATTCATCAGACACCTGGTCCACAGCTGGCGTGTTTCCATCATCTTGCAAAGAAGTCATGGGCTGTTCATTTTCAGCCAAAGTTTTTTCCTCCTCTTCAGCAGACATGGAGAAATCATCCCCTGCAGTGTAACTCTCATCGAAGGCACTGTCATCATGACTTGTTTCAATCACCTTTGCAACTGCTTCTTCATCTGCCTCAGTCTTTCCTTTCTCTATCAGTTCTGATGCAGCCATTTCATTCTCTCCTATGTCTGCTTCAACATTTTCATTCTCTCCTAGTTCTGCTTCAGGATTTTCATTATCTCTTAGTTCTGCCTCAGAAGTTTCACCATCTCTTAGTTCTGCCTCAACATTTTGACTAATTGTGAGTTCAGCCACAGCCTGTTCATTGTTTTTTGATTCTGCTTCTGTATTTTCTCCCATCACTCTCTCGCCTCTAACAAATCATTACCAGCACCAGTCAACTGTCTGTTTCCTTCATGTGACCAGTCATCCTGCTCATAGTCTGGCTTATCTATATCCATCAGTTCATTAGCAGTTTCTTGTTCTTTCACTTCCCCAAACTGATCAGGAAACTGAACCTCTTCAACATCTTGCGAATGGGATGGCTTATCTCCAGCAGTTTCTACGCTGACGGCCATGTTGTTGTCAAGACCATCCATTTCTGCCATGTCCTGGACTGTGTCTCCACTATCAGTAACACACACCTGATCATGTGTGGACTGTGGGACCACATCCATCCCATCCTCACATTTTTCTCTCACTTTCCTGCATTTCCATGCTGGCCTTGGCTTGTGACCATGCATCATGTTCTACCTCCATGGAGGATGACCTGTCAGTGTTCATTTCCTCTCTGTTGCCCTCCATGGTTTCTTGATGATCTGCGTCCTGAGACATTTCCCCTTTCTCTGAAATACAAAAAAAGCAAACAGGAGGTAACACTTCTGAACACACAGTTTGGATTCAACATTGTCATCAACACCCGGACAGACCTTTATGGCACCTCAACAATTTTGACATCACACATCCACGGTCTCAGGTAAATCAGTTTTAAACAATGGGTGGGAATCCTTGTGGGACACCACTAGTCTGATACAGATGACATGAGGCTGTCGCCACCACAATATCCATTCATTTTATGTTGTAATCTTGAGAGAGATGCCATGTCACATACCGTGTATGGCATATGCAGGTGCATCATCATCCAGTGGATGTCCAGTCACCTACTGAACTTAACAAGCAACTGTATGCTGAAAAGCAGCCTTGGTTAAAACCTCACTGATCTTTTCATAATAAATCATTCAAATAAATACTCACACAAAGCATACTGAACGACCCACTCTGTAGTTAAAATTGCACACTACCGATGTCAAGCTCAATGGGGTGGCAGCTGCCTGCGTTGCTTTTGTTGCCTTTTTCTAAGAACAGGCTTGACTTCAGCTTTCTTCAACTTGGTCAGTAACTTCCCCTACAGACCTATAAAACAAATGTATAAATCTAAATGGATATAGAACTTTACAAAGTGAGGCGACTGCAGGTGGAAATCTAAACAAATTTTACACACACACAAAAAAACATTGACAAACAAATCACAAGACAAAACATGGCACATTGAGACCTTTTAGACCTCTCTTCATGCAAGATACAAAACAAGTAGGACAATGAAAATGAATCAGCAGTCATTTATCTATTTGCTAACTCTGTAAGAATCCTGGGATGGATTCCACCTTGCCCAGGAGACTTGTCCACCTTCAAAGCCTTAAGTATTTAACGCATTTCTTCTTGATATCTTTTAACTGAGTAAATCTCAGAACTAACTTCAAAGTCAGAATCTGATACACTGCCAGCAGTTTCATGTGACCAAAAAAAAAAAATCAAAACCTGCGCTTTTCTTTGTCAGATTCAATATGAGTGTCATCAATATATTTTTTTCCCACCCATTTAGCCTGGATATTGCTTCTATACGCTAGTTTTTGGTGGAGACATACTAATACAATAATTTACACAGTTAATTTTTGTCTCTAGAGCCAAGTGAAAGGCTGTGTCTTGCATGTTTTCTAGATGCTGTTCTCACCTAGTAATGGGGTCCAGAGTACAATTTGTAATTATTTACAGTTGGGAATTATTCAATATATAATATCACAATGTGAAGCTGGTATTCAGTCTTTCCTAAGACAGCCATCATGGGAAATTCTCATTCTTGTAATACATTTCTTAACTGATGTCAGGATCAGGATCAGGAGCATCATATATAAAAAACAACTTAGCCTATTTAGGCTTTTCACGTCCCTTCTATGTGTATGCATTTTTTTTCTTTGTGTCCATAAGCTCATCCTAACAGTCATCTTCGGAACTCTCATTTGTAACGCAGTATACTTGTCCACTCTCAACTGAGCCAGCAAAGTCATGCATAGATCTATACAGATAATCATTGCTCTTGCACTTGACATAACCAAATATATAGTTACCCATCAATGGGTGTTTCTTAAAGTTTAAGACGAAAAACAAAACTGAGGACTCTACCTAGTTGAGGGTAATTCTTAGTTATCACTTCTTAGTCTTTTGTTCCACTTAATGCTTATTAAATATATATACTGAGATCTGCTAATCCGACTTCATACATAATGTGTTTAATATCATACATTCTATGCAATTGGAGTTGGTGAACCAGTTCTTCTGTCTCAGTCGTCACTGGGAGTACACCTTTTTGCCAGAAGATAATCACGAGACTTGCCATATATATTTGTATAACTACTCGGACTGGCTCTTACATGGGACGTGTATCGAAGTGTGCGACAAATAACGATTACAACAAATAACTATCGGTTGGCTGGAATAGTCTGTGGATAGTCTCTGGTAATAACATAACGTTAGCGCGTTCGGCCTAAAGTGTTAGTGCGACATAATCTAGTCTACTGTGTGTTAGTTTACGAGGGGGAAAAAAAGGTGTCATTCGCTAGGCCCTAATGTGTGGTGTACGACCATTGAGACCACACTCCAGAGATGCAAAAATAACCATCGCATCAAAGTACACTTTCGTGTTTACTTTAACAAATCTCTGGATAATCTGCAACGAAAGCAACTCATTGAATAGATGTTTAGACGCATCCGTAAGAGTGAAAATTTCCTGACCACAATCTTCATCACACTGAAGCACTGTTGCTACAGTTACAATTCTCGTTTAAATCACATTTTTACTTGTGGCGCGAATTATCTGGCCCTGGTTGTGATCATGGCCGCCAACATCGCCGAACCATCCGGGAATAAACGGCCACAATGCATGTGTTCACTATTTATACTCTGGTTTTACTCATAAAATAGAATAAAATAAAATTAATCTCCACAACATCAATCAATACATAAGAGGGGGAAAAAAAAAGTAAATTACCTCCTTGTTCCACTTTCGGATAGCCCTGTCCACAAAAACAGGCAAGACATAGCCTCGACTTCGATTTAGGTCAACTTATACGACCGGCCCTTTAAGAAAAAAAACGAAGGATCGAGATTTTGAAAGTTTTGATCGCTGTTGCAAATTTTTTTTGTTGTTTTTTTAAAAAAAAGTTTAGCTCTGTGTCAAGTTTCACACAGAACTTTTCTTCTGATAATTTATTGCTTTTATATAAATTATATTGATTTCCACGCCGAAGTGCTGACAGGCTGACGCCATTTTAGATCCACTGTGAGAGAGCGAAATTTGCTCGTAGGTTGTTTAACATACTTTTCTAGACAACTTGAAGTAGGGTCAAGAAAACGCCATCATGTCAAAGATTGCTAACAAAACACCAACCAAACTGGATAACAAGGGACCCGGAGACCACAAGAGAGAGTCGAGTGCAAATAGAAAGAAACGACAGAGACCGATCACATTCGCACGGCCGTTCTGATTCCAGCACAAGAAATAAGCATTCAGGAGGACATGATCATCGGTCCTCCAATTCTAAAAACCAAGTTGAATCGACTGAGAAAAAGAATCATGCAAATGATGACGGTGATAAGAACGAGACAAAGAGCACAGAGGAAAAGAAATTCACTGGCAGATGTAGACTGTTTGTTGGCAACTTAACGCAAGACGTCACGGAAGATGACTTCAGAAAAATGTTCCAGCCGTACGGCGAAGTGTCTGAGGTGTTCCTCAGTTCCCATCGTGGATTTGGATTTATTCGCCTGGTAAGTTTTGAAGCAAAATAGGCCTACCCAGAGTCAGTGCACTGGCTCATTTCTTCAGAGCAGATGCTTAGTGCAACAGGGCTCGAAATACCCTTCCGTCTGATTGTCCGTGACAACCAAATCAAGCGGACAAGAGCAGATTTTCTCGCCGCTTGTCTGTCGGACAATCAGTTTTTGATGGTGTCGGTGAAAGGACGTCAGAGAGTAACCATCAGTCAGTGTTGACCGATCTCGCTTCCATCTTTCCCTTTTAACTTTTGCATCTCCACGACACCACTCTAACCACCCCATGGATACTCCCACCTCCTCAGGTTTTTCTCTTTAAGAAATCGCAGCAGTGATGTGTTGCTAAATTTGTACTTTAGTGTAAGGCAAGGCATAGACTTTTAATAAAAATAATGTGTGAGCAGCATGTAAGCTTTGAGGTCGTTCAGGTGGAAATTCAATCTGGCCCCCATTATTTTGGTTTATATACATGTGGACAAGAAGTGAGTTCATGTTGCAGTGTGTGTATGGTGAAGAGGGAGCAAAAGAGAAAAAGAGCAAGACATATATTTTAGATATAACTAATTCTTGTCCAGGAATGTGGAAATGATGGAAACATGACATTATTTTTATAGTATGTGACATTATGTTCCTGTGTGTGTGTAGATGTGTGTGTGTGTGCGTGCACACTTGTGCTGTGTGTACATACATGTGTGTGTCTGTGTGTGTATGTTTATGACTCGTGAATGCAGAATTTTTGTGTGTGTGTGTGTGTCCTGTCCTGCATATTAAATGTTGAATTGTTTAAACTTGTATAGTATACATGTATATAAAGTGCCCTGTAGCCTATGTTGTTAGGATGGGTGCTATAGAATTGTCCTCATTATTATTGTTGTTGTTTTTCTTATTAATGTAATATATACCATCTTAAACGCATTAGAGATCAATCATTATACCTTTGTGAACAAATTTTTCTGTCAGACCTAAATCCTTCATACAGAACATGACATGAATGAAATATGCTGACTTGTTGCTCCACTTTGGATATACTTTTATAATATAACCCTTTCTTTGCTATGGGCAGGTAGATACTTGGGAGACCAGAGAATTTTTTTTTTTTTTTTAACTACTTGTCCCCAGGACAGCTGAAAATTACTTGAATTTCTAGCTGTGTAACCCCATGGATGTGAGTTCTTCGGAACCCTTTTCATCTGCAAAAACTGGACACTTGCTTCAAATGGAACGAACGACTGATGGTGGAGAAAGAAGCAAAATTTAGAAAGAGACGGGGTTAGTTACTGCCAAGGACATAGACAAAGCACAGGACAAGACACGATGCATTTAGACCTCATGGGTCTTCTTCAAGCAAAAAAAAATAGATCACATTTAACATTTAGGACAGTACAAAGAACGAAGAGAGACTTGTCTGATGTCCATGTGGAGAATGGCCGCCAGAAGGAAATGACAGAGGGGATTATGGGAGAGGAAAAAGAGGGGGGGGGGGGGTGCGTGGAGGGAGGGGAGGAGTGAGGCAATGAGGTTGTGTAGTTAGTGCAGTGGGGTGGTATGGTATATGTGACGGTTGTGGTTAAGATGGATTGATAATGATGCCAAGAAGAGGGGGGGGGGGGGGGGGGGGGGGGGGGGGGGGGGGGGGGGTTGAGAGAGAGAGATTGTTAAAAAAAAAAAAATATATATATATACATATATAAGGGATAGTAATGATAATAATGATAGTGCTGGTAATTTATAATGAATAAGTAGAAGAATAAAATGAGAGTAACTGTAATTTAAAAAAAGAAAAAAAAAAAAGGTGAATAAGGTAGATCGATTTCGCTGGATGATGTGGGAGGTGGTAGTGGTTATGTGTGGGTAGTTGTGAAAGGTGTTAGGTAATGTTAATAAGGGAGGGAAGGGGATGGAAGATTAATGGGTGATAAGGTATAATTGATGGGGGGGGGGGGAGGGTTTGGGGAAAAAAGGGGGGGTGGGTGGGGGAGGAGGGTGTGTGTGTGTGTGTGGGGGGGGGGGGGGGGGGGGGGCAAGAGAAGGAGAGCCCATATATCCATCCAGTATGAGGTGGGGGGGGAGGAGGTTCATACAAATAGTGCTGTTGAAAAAGTAAACAATTGGGGGATGATGTTTATTATAACAGCTGAAATAATGTGTTGGCATTAATATGCTGACGTTGGTTGAGAAAAGATATACTATATAGCAATGCTCAGTGAGAAACAGCAGGGTTCATAGCTTTTGGGAGTTTGGGAAGGTTTTGGGGGAAAAGGATTTTATTTTCCAGGCCCTGGAAAGTCTTTGAAAAATAAGAAAACATGAATATGGTTAGGGAAAGTTTGTGAATTGGGATTTATGTTACCGATATAAGAAATCCACTTCGAAAAAAAAAAAAAAAAAGCTGACCATGAAATTTTAATATATAAGAGGAAATAACTATAAAATAAAATAAATGCGATCGAATGAACCGCAGCAAATTGAGCAGAAACGAACTTTCGATTTCTAGCTAAATGCAAGTTACTTCCCTGGAATATCCGGGTCTCTCTGAGAAATGAAAATGCCGGCCTATGCGTTTTCAGCAAGCTTTGGCTAAAAAAATCTGTGTTATAAACGATGGCTGCGGAAAAAAAAAAATGCTGGCAACAAGCAGTATGCGTACTGTGCAGCATGCAGGAAAAAAACATTGATACAGGATCGATGGGTGAAGTGTTCATCGCGCGGGATCACAGGTCACATTCTCTTAGCCACAGGAAAAAAATGAGATGAAGACGGAACATGATTTTTGGTGAACCTTGTGTTTCAGTAGTCAGCCGAGCTATCCAGACGCTCTCCCACCAGCCAAACCTCAACCTTCTTGTTTTTTTTACGTTGTTCAGGTTGACGTTTTTGCCCGTTAAAAAAAAAAAAAAAAAAAAAGAAAGAAAAAACGAGGATAAGAGCAAAAGATGTGAATGAGTTAGACAAGGTCATTGCTGAAAAAAACTGAAGGAAAGTAGAGCAAGAAATTCTGCTACCCATGTTTGAAATAAGTGTGTATCAGTTCTTTTGCATTTAATTTAAATGAACTTGTGGTCCACTATAAACACATTGACTGCCTTTGGAATTGACAGTTGTAACTCTAATGACATCTAGGACAGAATCCAGTGATTCATTTTTCAAAACAACGGAAGTGCATTGTGGCTGGAAAAAAAGGAATATAATAGTCTACATTTTCTTTGGGTCATTGTGAACAGTGATAAGGCCAGAAGATTGGTGTGATAACGAGGAACTGTTCTATTAAAAGGTAATCTGTCTGTCGTGTGTGTTTGTGCTTATTTACGTGTCCCTTTTATCTACTTAATGTCAGTTTTAAGGCCGTTTAAAGGTCTTTGAAAATCCAGAAAGTGGTTTTGAAAGTTTGGGAAAAGTTTGGGAATTTTGGGATGCTCTTACAGTCTTAGGCTATGAACCCTGAACAGGGTATCATGTTACACACACACACACACACACAAAAAAACAACAACAAACAAACACACACACACACACACCACACACACACACACACACACACACACACACACACACACACAACTTTCATTAATTAGTCACTGATGGGTGATGATCAAGTGAGATCAACAGCACCGTAGGAGTCATCTTCTCCGTTCACTTAGGCAGGAATCCTGGAGGTTCTGGCAAAGGCTGGTGCATGGTGAAGGCCCTCTAGTGGTCAGTAAAGTTTTGCACCCATTGGTGTGCTGGCAGGCTAGGTTTCCACTTGTAGTGCCGCCAGGAATGTTCCGCTGTCACTGGACACTTGCTGTTTATCTGATTTCTCACAGTTGTAATTGTATTTTTGTCAAAGATCCGAGAATGTGAACAGTGAAGTCCTTGTTTAGAGGCCCACATTGTGTCATCATCATTAGAATGTTATTTTATTTTACTGAACTGTGAACATATTCCAGGTAAAACCAGTACATACTACTCGCATTTAAACCTCCTAAAAAATGCCAAAACAATGTTGTTCGGTATTCTATAAGGTAAACTGACATGGTTTGGGTTGACCTTTTGTAAGACCAGGACTGAATGTTGTTTAGGTTGGCATTTACTGATCAATTTTTTTTTTTTTTTTTTTTTGACTTGTTGCGAGGTTTCAGTTTGAGAATGTTTTGTCTTTTCAAAATATAGGTTTCCCGCCCACCCCTATCCCCCCACTCTCCACCCCACATCCTGTCTTCCCTTCTCCCTCATCCATGGTCATGGAAGAGAAGCATATCTCCATATGAATTTCTTGTTTAAATGATTTTAAGATTGTGTTTTGTGTATTTGTTAAATTTTATATACGTGTTTGCCAGTGTGTGTAAAACATTTGAAATAGAAATTAGGAAAAAATCAGTTATCAGGGTTTTGTATCAGTAAAAATGATTCAAAAGATTTTCAAATGTAAATTTAGCATTTTCATCTATTAATCCCTAGCAAAAAGTCCTGAGGGTTTTCATGTCGTAAGAATTATACGATTGTTTTTTTTTAAAGTGCGTTGAAATGAGGTTTGTTACAGCTGTACAAATCATTAGCTAGCTAGCTAACTAATGTGTGCCAGTGTGTTTGTCAGTGTTTCGTCATTTTCTTGTGAACATTTAAAGTTTTTTTTTTTTTTTCCTTTTCACTTTAGACAATAAATTTTTTGAGGTCCGGTATATTGATCATGGTGTTAACATCAGATGAAAGTTGATACTTTTATTGTCAATTGGCATTAGATTTGAAGGCAGCCAGCTTTGATTTTGACAGTTCCAGTGACCAGTGGTACCGAGACGTTTTGATGGTGAACAGTTGGTGATACCTGAAAGTTTCTTAATCCTTTTTGTGGTTAAAACAAGAAAGTTTTCAAATGTGTGAATTTGGCACAATTTCGAGTCAGTAAAGTGCAAAGTCAACCACCAAAATTGAAACTTGCAGTCTGTTGCATAATGCTATGGAAAATCCATCATGAAGAAAGTATTCTGCCTTGTTTCATTTTGCTCCTTTCAGTCTGATTCGATTTGCATTCGTTACTTCATGTTTCACTTCATTTCTCAGCTTTCGCTCCCAACAAGCTAGATGTAGACCCTTTTCAGATTAGCTGACCATTAAACATGACACAGGAATAAGTAAAGGGAAAGCACTCTTCACAGAAGTATGTATGTTCAGGTTTTAGCTCACGTGTGATAATCTCAATCTGTTCATGAACATGCTGATGAACATGCACAAACAATGAAACCTCCATACGTTCCAAGACGCATCCAAACAAATCTGTACACAAATACCCAAGGGTGCATATAATGCACAGACTTGCATACAAGTGCCGATGTTTGTGGGAATGTGTGTGTGTGTGTGTGTGTGTGTGTGTGTGTGTGTGTGTGATTTATTTAACGCCTTTCCACTAATCGTGATATTAGATGAAAGGAAAAATACAGTATAGTGCATGAGTAAGAGAGAGTAATTTGTGCATGTCTAAAGTGTATGAGTTCTATATATTCATGTACGTATGTATACACATGGATGCTTAGGCATGAAAATTCATGTGCATTTGAATGTAGGAAGAATATATAGCTACACTATTATAATAGCAAAAAAAAAAAAAAAAAAAAAAAAAATCAACAAAAATTGTGTGTGTGTGTGTGTGTGTGTGTGTGTGTGTGTGTGTAGTTTCCTCGACTAATCTTCTAGATAGATTATTTGTTTAAAATGATTTAAAAGTATAAGGTCCAAGCTTCCTTATCTGTTGCATGAAAACGCAACCGTGAACACATGTAAACATTTGTATGTATACACACACGCGCACACACACACACACATAAACACACACACACACACACACACACACACACACACACACACACACACACGCACTGAACATGCCAACCGGACATGCACAGACTGCATATGCACAGACAAACACACACATGTGGACATGCACCGACACATGCTTCAATACTAATTGCAGGAAGAAATTAATTTAGAAGTGAAATTTAAGAAATGAAAGTGATCATTTGTATATGAGATTTTCAGTCAAAAATTACCAAGGCATATAATTTTTTTGCTGTTTATAAAATGAACCCTATGCGCCCTGCCCATTTTACTAGAGCAGATCACGCTCAGCCTGAAGGTTTTGGGAGTTAACACTTAATAACAGCAAAATTTATGGTTACCGAAATTAAACATCTGTATCTCAAAAACTACTGGATAAAACTTGTTGAAACTTTTCATACTTGCTGATGGATAGATGTGTTATGTTATGTCAAAATTTCAGACTCTCTTGTGAATATTCTGTTTGTGATATTTAAAAAAAAAAAAAAAAGTTTTGGTTAAAAAAAAAGCCTACTTTTTGTTGTCATGCATATTCACAAACATTTGTGTGGCATTCAGTGGCTTCATCAACATGTGGACTTGTGATTGACGAAGTTTGAGAAGTTTCACCATCTTCCGATTCTAAATCAGCCACTTTGGGGTCAAAATCGGAGTCATCCTTGTTGAGAATGATCTCATCTATGACTTTTATAACTGTATATCGTGCTTGTTGATCATTTTGGCCTCTAAAATGAAGAAAAAACATGCGTAAAACTGCTCTCAGAAACAGTGCTCAAACCTCGCCAATCACTGGGAAGGAATGCACGTTAGAGTAAGCTCTCTTTCCTAATGAATATTAATGCAGTTAGAAGTGAAAGTAAGTGGTATATCGCAGACTGACAATTTGCTCGCTGCAGGCGCTGAGAGGGGGCATGTCGCGGCCGACAATTTGTGGGTCACAGGGTTCTGTGAGTTAATCGGGAATAGCAAGCTTGCATGCAAAGTAACTCTTCTCAAATTTAGAAATCACAGCCAATTCGACCTCTTCCCCCTCCCTTAATCATCAAAAGTAAAAGACAAGAATATCCATACACACAGGCACATATGCATGTATACACTAACGCTGAAACATGTCTGTGTGCATGCACACACATGTACACACACACGCGCGAATGCATGCACGCACGCGCGCGCGCGCGCGCACACACACACACACACACACACACACACACACACACACACACACACACACACACACACACACACACACACACACTCCCCTTTGCTGAATATCAATGGACAAATTCTAATGATGCAGTTATTTCTGCAACCTGTATGAACACTTCACACCAAAATCTAGCCTTGTACAATAAGATTGTCACAAATTCTGATCATGATTGACATAATCCATCTTTGACCACCTACTTTACGAAAACAGTTTCATGCATGATAATGTAATAATATTACTTAAGCCATATAAGCAGTATTGTCTCAATGAGTTGCTTGAACAAGCCACAAGCCACATACGCAGTATTGTCTCGGTGAGTCGCTTGAACAAGCCTTCACAGTAATAACTCTGCACAGTTCACTAATGACACAATGACAGACAGTGACACACAGTCTTGTTCACAAAAATCTCACAAATGCTGCAGTTAATTATGATCAGCATGCTGTATAAATCCTCACTTCCTGTACCCTATAAACAAACCAGTATGTACTGGATTATCCGAGATGTACTGAATTGACCCAGTAAAGGACTGCTGTTTTGGCACATACTGAGTTCGAATCGGTTATGAGGGACAAGTTTAATCCAATATCCTACTGACTTTTTGGGTGAAAGTAGAAAAACGTTGGTTCATAATGGTTCTGTTAAAATACACTGCTAAAGAGTTGGGGTAAAAAACCTGTAAGGTATTCAGCCATCCCAAGAAACAGCATGTGCTCCAGAAATTCCTCTTGACTTTGTTTTTGTTGAAAGTTGTATGACTAGTAGAAAGTTTGTGGACCTACATAACTTTTTCTAGCAGCTTACTATTGAAATATTCATTTACTGTGAACATAAATGCATTTAGAAACAATTACATCAGACTGATGCACTAGATGTGCTGCTGCACATTACATTTTCAGTCAGAATATATATTTGAATATTGTTTATTACAGGATTATCGCCAGAACGCTGAAGCTGCAAAGGCGGCGCTGGATGGATTGCAGAGAAAGGGAAGAGTTTTGCGTGTCAGATTTGCCACGCATGGAGCAGCCCTGAGGGTGAAGAACCTGCACCCCTTTGTGTCCAATGAGTTGCTTGAACAAGCCTTCACACAGTTTGGTGATCTGGAGAGAGCCATTGTCATTGTGGATGACCGAGGCAAACCTACTGGGGAAGGCCTGGTGGAGTTTGTCCGCAAAAGCGGTGCACAACAGGCTTTACGGCGTATAACTGAAGGAGTCTTTTTGTTTGGCTCGTAAGTTTGAGAATAACAATGTGTTTTTGAAGTTAATTTAGGTACTCCAAAGTGATTATCATTTTTAAAGTGTTTTTGACTGTTGTTTTCAATAAATAAAGGTTATAGAACAAATTAAAACAAAGAAAATCATATAAAATTTATTTCTATAGCTAAATTAGGAGTGAAGTTATGAGTTTTTAAATATTTAATTTTCTTATGACAGTTGGAATTCCCCATAGCAGCTTGGCCATTTGGCAAGAAACATACCTGAAACCATGGGTGATTAATGTCATCCACTTGTAATATACACTGATTTTATTTTACAGACCTGAGGCTCTGTAAGAGTCTGAATACAACACTTCAAAAAATGCGAAAACCTTCATTTCAACTTAGTTTTTTTCCGTATTAGTGACCAAAACAAGTTTAACAACAATATATATATTTCTGCTGTCAATTGACATACAAGCATATAACTTATATCAAAATGATCAGGATAACAAGGTCTATCTAATAAGGAAACATTTGAACATGTCAACACAACTGTACACCCCTATCCCACCTCCACCCCACCCCCACCCTTTTACCTAACATTTTGTGTGCCATATAAAACATTCCCAACACAAATTAAATATCTGCTTGGTATGGTCTTATGAAGACATATGATTGAAATTTGTATCAAAAGTAATGCTCAGAAGATTAAAAAGAAAGAATCCCACCCCCTTTCCTCCACTCCACTCCCCTAATTCTCCAGTGCCTATGCTTTCCGTATATTAGTGAAATTTATGTATATGATTGCCAAGAAATACTAAATATGACAGTGTCATTACAAAATGAATACACTTATCTCTTTAGTTTTTTTTTTTTTTTTCTGACCCCACACACCCCATACCAGCAGGAATTGAATGGACAAACTTAAAAGTATACTTCATTGTGGTTGAAAGCCTGAAAAATTGCTCAAGTAAAGTATACTTCATTGTGGTTGAAAGCCTGAAAAATTGCTCAAGTATATAATTATTTTGGAAATTTAACATGAAAAGTTTCAGACTTATTTAGTACTATGAACTTTTCAATCAATACAGACACAGAAACAACATGGGAGTGGCTTCTCTTTCTAAGAAGCATACTATATTTATAATTGATAAATATCCTGATGAGTAGTACAGTGTCGAAAACCAAAGGATAGAACAGGAGTGAGATGTGCCTATGCTGGCCAAGGCTCGTAGCTAATCTGTAAACAGCACCAACGTTCAACACGTGCTGACACACAATCACCATCAAGAGTACAAAAAATAGTGTATGGAAATGAAAGGTTAATAACAGATTTTGTCTGGTGTGTTTTCATTTTTTGATTAATTTTTTAACATTTTGAGAAAAATAACCGTCGTATGTAGGTTAACAGCCCACTGCCTCTTGGTCATGGAGAGAAGGTTTGTGTAGAACTGGCCATTGTTACAGTGGGCTTAATTACCTACACTGGAAATAACTTTGCAATAGCTTATGGTGATGATGCAGAGCGTCAAATCTTTTCGGCACACTTTAGTGGTTTGCTTTTTGATAAGTCTGTAATATGTTGACCAGAAAAGGCTTTTTGTAGCAGACACTAACAGCACAGTTTGGAGTAACTGGGAAAAAAAAGTAAAAATAAATTGAGTTAGGGTTGTCATTCATTGATATGTTCAGATAATGTATAATCAACATGCTGTTTGAGACAATGTATCAGTGAGTGTACAAAATGCTATATTTGTTAAATTATTTTTTATGTGGTTGTGTTGTTACAGAGACCCGAAACCCATTGATGTTGAGCCATTGGAGCAAAAAGATGATGAAGATGGAATGCCAGAAATATTTCTCCCCAAAAAATGAACAATATAAAAAGTGAGTCATTTACTCATTATGTTTTGTGTAATTATTATCTAATAGTAAACATCATTACAACATCATTATATTAGCATTCGATTTTTATCGCACTAGTTTCTTAAGCACCAGGTGACCTCATGAAAGTGGGATTCTTATGAGAACTAGCAAACAAAACAAAACAAAAGAAACATCCAAATTTGCAAGTCCTAAAGGAACTAAATACTGTGTAATGATATATAAAAGAAGTGGATTAAGTTTGATGTATCTGTTTTCATTTTGTTTTTGTTAATGTTTATGACTGACCATGAGCTCTGTGAGGATCCAAAATTTTACGTCAACATTTTGCCAGTCATGGTCTTCTAAGCAAGTTTATTCCTAGAAATTAAGGTGCATGGATCATTGGCCGTAACAGTCAAACTCTTGTTCTTCATTCCTGTAACGTGATAGGCTAGGCTTTTAGATAAATTATCAGATGTGGATAACATCATTTTAAGCGTGGGTTTCGTAGCGTTAAAAAAAACATTGTCTCCATGCAACTTTCCTAGCAATGTTTTCAAGAGCGAAGCTCATAGCAGTGCACAAAAAGAAAAGAATACCTGACATGTGCTTGGGTGCTTCAGAAAAAAAAAGGTGGCCCCTTTTGTTAAAATGTTATGGGTCCTTTGGGAGAATTGTGCGCCTGTGTTACAGTGTGCAGTCAGTGAAGAAACCTGCTGAAGTCATTCTGATTTAAATCTGAACTAGTGTAAAAGATGTTTGTAAATGTACATTCAACTCTGGTTAAAAGCAGCAAATTGTCCAAACCCAGACCTGGGGTGACGAGATTTTGTTGAAGTACGTTTTTGATTCTAGAGATATTTTGACAACCAAAAAAATATTTTACCCCTCTATACTTTATTTCATAAAGGTGTTGGAAAAAAAAAAAAGAAAATTACTGTTCTGGATGAAAATTGTTAGTGGAATGCTCTGACCCCTCGTTAAGTTTGGTTTTGCCAAGTCTGAGAAAGACTTTGTTTTTACTGAAGGTATCGAGGTAAGTGAATACAAAAGCTCTCAGAAATGGGAAAGTGACTTCTTGTCAAACCGTTGGTAGGTGGGACAGTGAGAAGGGGAGGGAAATAGATGAAGCACTTTGGGAAAAAAGAAGACCTGTGTCAATATTTGAAGTAAATATGCAAGAACAGGGTGAAAAATAACTGGAAATGGGAAAGACCAGACAAGTAAACGGACAATGAACTGGGTGGCAAACTTGTTTGCCACAAGACTAACTTGGCTGGAGTGTGTGTGTCACTGTGTTGGATATTTGAGTATGGATTAATTTGGGCCAAAAAAAAGTAGCTGACATGCAAATGAATCAATCGGACATGAAAATGCGTACTGTGATATCAGTGCAAAGCTTGAGGCCGCCATCACCACAACTTGGATCAGAAAGAAAAGGTGACCAGATCAACAGATTCAAGAATCAGAATGTAGATTTTTTCCCCTGAAATTTTTACGTTTAATTACCAAGTAGAGTTATTGCTGTTTCATTTGAGTTGTCTTTTAAGATATTTTGTATCAGATTAAAAAAGGTTTGAAAAAAACTGGCATCAGCAATTTCCTGTTAACAGTTAATGTAGCTTGCAAGATACAGAGATCGACTCGCTGAGTGATGAATGACATCTGGATTTGGCAGGTATTTGTGTAGCTGTCTTAAGCTTTATTTGGCAGCAATTTGGCAGCAGTGTGTGCTTTGTAATATGTTTGTCAGGGACGACATTTGTTTGTTTTTCAGAGAAAGAGAAAAAGATCCCTATTTTGCTCCACAAGGTTCATTTGAATTTGATTTGGCATGCGCTGGAAGAAGTTGGGAGAAATGGAGAAGAAGAGGGTAGAGGGTGTGAAGAAAGAGATGGAAGAGGCCAGGATTAAACTGGAGGATGAGATGCAGACTGCTCTTTATGACTATCAGGCTGAGCAGATCAGGCAAGGTGAGCGTCATTAATAACACTCCCTGGTTTTCAGTATGCTGTGCTGTTACCTTACGAAATCTTGTGTGGAAAACAACTCATTATATTTAAGTTTCATTTTGAGTCATGAATTGTATAGTAGTTTCTGTATGCATCAATCGAGCGTGCACAAAGTGTATGGCTATTGGTATAAGTCTTAAAAACAGGAAACTAAATGTGTGAGAGGAGGGGGGGATATTGATACTATTATGAATATATTTGATACATTCAGTACTGCCTTTTTAAATACAAGATCAGGTTGATAATGTGACCAAATAATAAAACTGCACAGTTTGGGGAAGGCAGCAGTTATAGAGTTTTCAGATATCACTTACGAATACATTAGACTTTAACAGCTTGTCTTTTGTGATGTAGTTGGCCGGATTTGACAGAAAAAAATTGAGTGATGGTCCCAGTTTGAAAAAAAAAAAGGAAGTTTACACTTGCATGTGCATTTACACAGTCACAAAGATGAAGCAGAAAATACAGAATGTGTGTGTGTTGGGGAAGGAATAGGAGAGAGGTGGGTGTCGGGTAAGGGTGGATGGGAAGATGTCTTGGGGTCTAAAGAGTGTGGTCACCCACAAGGGTCTAGGCTGTGTATAGTACCATGTAGTCATTGTGCTTCATATCCAACCTCCTGTCATCCAGTACTGATCAGTTTAAAAGGCTCTGACCTGTTATTAATTTCTGTATGTTTTTATGGACTTCAGTAGTGAAGAAAGATGGATTTTACTCTCTTAAGTTTGGCTAGAACTAAGTGGGTGGTGGACAGTTTAATGTGTATTTCCATTTTTTGTGTGTGTTCAGTTGAAATTTACACTCACTGTATATATCTCTTCTACCAATACATATTTGTTATTTACTTATTTGTTTATTTTTTACTTAGCTTTTTTTCTTTTCCCTTGCAGATCTCCTTCGTCAGCAGGAAGAGCTGAGGCGACTTGAAGAGCTTCGCAATCAAGATCGTATGCGCAGACAACAAGAACTGGAAATGAGGTTTGTCTGCTTTTTGTGAAGACTGATTTGATTTCTTGTTATGTCCGAGTGTAATATAAACTTCTTTCATGTTATTTTGAGAATGTTAAAGATGGCATGGCTGATGCATAGGTTTTTCATACACAGAAATACAGAAATCACTTGCAATGGTGATAAAGACTAAGAATTATTGCGTAGGTTCTGTGTTATGTTTAGACTCGAGAGCTTTATGTTCTTGCTGCCAGAGGTTGGAGTGACAGACGGGCTTGATTTTATTCAGGAGATTTCCTTTCTGCATTTTTTTTTGTATTGGTGTGGAGTTTGACTGGATTGCATTTATCAAAAGGTAGTTTGACTAAGGATTGATGCATGGAAAAGGCGGATGAAAATGTCTGAGCTATCTGGTGGTGGGGGCTTGGGTACATTTTCAAGGCAGCTACCATCTTAGTTTTCCTGAAGTATCTTTTTCATCTTCAAGGTGATCTTCAGTGAAAAGATTGTCACTGTTTGCAGAGAATTCTCTCTCTCTCTCTCTCTCTCTCTCTCTCTCTCTCTCTCTCTCTCTCTCTCTCTCTCTCTCTCTATTTCTTTCTCTCCTTATTTTTTTTCTGAATGCTTGAAGTTGAAAGCAGATTGGATGTAAAATTGTATTTCGAACTCTGAAGGGAGCTAAATGTACAGTTTAATGTTTAGAGCTTCAACAGTTTAGTCTCACCGTTTCAGTTTGTTTTCCCTGGAAAGAATAGCTGCATTCTGATTTGTCCATTATGTGCTACATCTGTTTAGCAAATGCCTGACTTAATTTAAACATGACCCAGTGTCCAAGTCAGGCTTTTGAGAACCATGCCAACAGTACCCAGAGTTCCTAAGAGGACACTGGTCCAAATTACTCAGGCATTACACTGGTTCAGTGACAGGATTAAAATGTGTGCCTTCGGTATAACATGCCATCAGCAACCAAAAGAAGCAGTACTCTCAGAACAAAAGGTCTCTCTTCTGCAAAATCCTGGATCAACTTATTGTAAAAAACTGCTCAGTAAGAGTGTAGAATATGTCTCTAAACTCTTTTTATTTCTTTAGAAAGTGCTAAGGTACAGGGGAAAGCATTGCCTGCCTGGCCTCCTATGTAAGGGCACTGCCTCTATACCCTGCAGGGGCCTGAGCAGCTTCTGGACCCCTGTCTCACTTCAGGGTTTTTTATTTGTTTGTTTGTTCATTTGTTTTTTAATCTCCAGGTTTTACCATTGATTTTTTCTCTATTTGTTGGCCAGGTTATAGCTGTTTTGAATTCTACATGCACTTGAAGCTTTTTTGTTTTAGATTGAAGCAGAGCTTCTGCAGCACTGCTTTGCTTTATCCTGACAGGTGAAAGAATTTATAGTAAAAAGCACTGTGCGCGAAGCGAAGCTTGCATTTTAGAAGATGAAGTGTGCCTTCAGCTTCAGGAAATTTCACTGCAAAGTGACCCTCAAGTCATTCTTTGATTGCAGAATTATGAACAGACGTGCTGAAGAAGAACGGGAGCGGCAGCAGGAGGAGCGTCGTCGGCAAGGGAATGATGATGCGCAACAAGAGATGCAGCGTCGTAGTGGTGGGCCTATGGATGCTGGCATGTCTCGCAGTCGTGAGGATCTGATGGTAGGCAGTTAAACCCCATGTAGTTGTATTTTGAATGCTATATTTTTTTTTTTTTTTTTTTACTGAAAATTATACTCCACGCTTATTTTAAAAAAAAGAAAGAAAAGGAATGAAAATGGCTCATAGTGTATTTGCAGTCAGTTTGAAAGCTGTTTTGTCTTTATGCAGCTTTTCACTGTTTCAGTTCGATTGACTGGTCTTCTCGCCGCATTATAAGATGAGATCACAGGGGTCCTGCTAGCTGTTGCTTTGAAGCATTTGAAATCAGTTTTTGAAGGGGCATCAGACTGCCATTTTCTGTTTCTAAAAGGTTCAGATTTGAAGTCCACTGCTCCTAGATTTTCTGTTTTGTTGTTTTTGTCTGTTATTTGAAGATGAAGATTGGTAGTAGTAGATTTCTCCCCAGCTAAATATCTCACTTCCTGACTTTATAATCTATTTGTGATTTTATTGTTTTAACTAATCCATACAATGCATATCTGTAGCATAGATGAGATGACAGCCATATATAGCCCCTTCTGTCTAGGCTATAGATTGCATATATTGAACCTGCATTCCCCACCCCATCCATTATTCCCACTCCATCTCCCTTCCTCTCTTGCATTCACTTTGCAGTAGAATTTTTACTTTATATCTTCTTTTTATGTCTGTCTACATATTCCAATAAAAACATTTTTCTTAATACTTTTATTCTTATGTCAGTGTACATATTCCCACAAAACGTTTTAAAAATTTTTCTTGTTAGTTTTGCCTTTACTCTCTCTGGCCTTTTGACTTGCTTCGATAGTTCCAGACTGCCTCAAACCTTTAAAAAACCTAACACTATGGATTGATTTCATTCTGGGTTACAGGGCATGCGAGGTGGAGAGGGAGCAGGCAATTTCCAGGGTGGGATGAGAGACATGGGAATGCGCGGCAACCAGAATCAGATGGAGGCTGGGATGCGTGGGGACGTGGAGGGGCACCTCCTATGCAGCCCCCGCCCGCCCCTCCAGCAGGCATGGGATTGGAACGAGGACAGCCAGGAATGGGCATGGACCGTGGACCCCAGACCATGGGGATGGATCGGGGCACCATGGATAGGGGTCCTCAGGGTATGGGGATGGAACGTGGACCCCAAGGAATGGAACGTGGACCCCAAGGAATGGAACGTGGACCACAGGGAATGGAACGTGGACCACAGGGAATGGAGCGAGGACCTCAGGGAATGGAACGAGGGCCGCAGGGAATGGAACGTGGACCTCAAGGGATGGACCATGGGCCACAGGGGATGGATCGTGGATCGCAAGGGATGGATCGTGGGCCACAAGGTGTTGAACGTGGTCCTAAAGGTATGGAACGTGGTGGATCACAAGGTATGGAGCGGGGTCCACAAAGGGCTGGAATGGAACTGGGATCTCGCGGAATGGACCGCAGCCTGCAAGGAATGGACCGAGGACCTCAGGGTATGGAACGAGGTCCTCAAGGAATGGAACTTGGCCCTCAAGGCATGGAACGTGGCCCTCAGGGCTCAGTAAGGAGCGGGGGCCCCAGGGTGCGGGCATGGAAAGAGGACCCCAGGGGATGGAGCGTGGACCTCAGGGCTCAAGCCTGGAGCGGGGACAGCAGAGCGGAGCCATGGAGCGAGGGCAACAGGGCCTGGCCATGGAACGAGGGGCTCAGCAAGGCTTGGGCAGGGTACGTCTGCTTTGTTTGTGTATCCGTCTTGTGTCAGACAGAATCCTTTTCAACATGTACTGCATTATAGGTCACTGGCTCTAGAATTCAACATTATTATCTTCAGTGTCAGCCTGTTCTCGACATTGGAAAGGTTTCTTAGAATGCAAGCCTTTTTTCTGTAAGGGTACAAGAGGGAAAAAGTTATTTTTGAATTATGAATTGAATAGAAGTGCTGCTTTTTTATGACTATATGGAATGCATTTAAGAAATGGGTTACCATTTCTGGTCTTGCTCCAGTGGCAAAATGTAAGCAAACGGAAAATCGCAAGGGAAAGAAAAGTATCAAGTGCTCTTATGTCGGACAGATGGCCCAAGGTGGGGCAGGCCAGGGCCAGGGCAGCTTTGGGGGTCAGAGTGGCCTGCCTAACAGTGGCAACAATGCCAACCCCAGTGGAAGTGGCAGCCCCAATGTCAACAACTTGAACAAGATGGCCGGCAATGTCGGCAACTTGGGCAAGATGGCTGGGCAAGGGGGACCTGGTGGCAGTCCAATGGTGAGTTGTTGTCTGTGTCTTTTCCACGGCATACCAGCGTGAACAATGAACTTGGATGATGGAGGATAGCCTTTTTGTTAATCCTGCTCGTCTTTGTCTTATCTCCGTCTGTGACTCTGTGTGACAGTCCCGTCCTTTTCATTCGGTTCTTGTCTTTGCTTTCCTCTCTCTTTCTTAGCTTTCTTTCTTAGCTCTAATTTTTGCCATCTTTGTGTGTGTGTGTGTGTGTGTGTGTGTGTGTGTGTGTGTGTGTGTGTGTGTGCGTGCGTGCATGCATGCGGGAGCAAGATAGAAGACTTTTGTGTATGTATATATGGGGGGGGGATAAAGGGTACCTTTACTGGGGCCAGTTACGACATTCATCATCATTGCATTGGAAGAAAACAGCTTTAGGAATGGGCAGATCTGTTGATTGTGGTCTTGCTTTCATCACCTGATCCTTCTGACTGATGGGAGGATGGGTTTGGAGGGGCTCAGAAAATGGTCAAAAACTGGATGGGTGTGATAACACACGGGATTTTGTGGAAGTTCCTTTGAATTTGAGGATGGAGTACGGGGGAGTGTATGTGTGTGTGGATTGATGAGCTGGACATAGATAAGAATTACGATTTTTTTCTTAGACACATGTGGCCCCTTTTGAAGAGACTCAGCTTCTAGTTTTGGCAGACAGGATTTGGGTGGGATGAAATCGGTGATTGCTTCTCTATTTTTTGTTAGCACACTGTAAAAAAATGGATGATGATCATGCATCCTCTGGTGGCTTGCCTTTACTGAAACATGCATATGTGCAGACCTGTTTACCCTTGCACTTTGCTGCAATTTTTATGAGAGAAAAATCAGAATTACCTCCCCCCCCCCCCCCCCCCCCCCCCCCCAAAAAAAAAAAAAAAAAAAAAAAAGGGGGGGGGAAAAATCGAAGAAAGAAAAGTTAAACGCAAAGTTTTGTCTGCTACTGTTTCGATCACAAGTTAAAGCTGTAAAAAGACATTTTCCCAGTGTGCCTTGTGTTTTTTACTTTGTCGGAGATGGCAGTGAAACAATTTTACACACCAACTGGCTCTTCCACATCTTTAAGAGAACTTTGCGAAAGTGTTGTGATCATGAAGATTATGTTTTGTTGTTGTTTTTTTTTTTTTTTCTTTTTCAAATTACAGGTTTTTGTCTGAGATATTACCGGTACACAAATTTCGGGAAACAGGTCTGATATATGTTAAACATATCTTGACAATGAATATGAGGGATTCTGAACATCATGCTTTTATTGTGATATAGTGATATAGATTGCCAATTTTCACATTGCATTATCAGAGTAGGGCTGCACTTTATATTCTAATATTAGAATAACACTCATGATATCAATCATCCTATTGCCCTTTTTTTTTTCAAAGAAAAGATGCGTTTCTCACAGGAAATTAGAAAATGTAAACCATAGGTCAAAACAAGCGATGAACAGAGCATGGGTTTGAATCCCCCTTTTTTTTTTCTCTGTCTGTGTGTGTGTGTGTGTGTGTGTGTGTGTGTGTGTGCGCGCGTGTGTGTGTGTGTGCGTGCATGCGTGCATGTGTGTGAAAGCAGTTGATTGTGTGGTGCATTCTGAGGTTTGGGATTATGACGGCTTATGTCATTCAAATAACACTTAAAAAAGAGTGAGAAGAGCCTGGTACATTTAAACAAACCTTCGCACAGGCTTAACTTCAAAGACATCAAGCCTGAGTGAACAGGATGTGACAAAATGTTCACTGTCTTCAGATTATGTTTCCAACTACGGAATACCGCCTTGATGATGTGTTTGCGGTTGTCAGAATCCTGTATGGAAGGGCAAGGTTTCCTACCTTCACTCCCTCCCTCGTTCTCTCTTTTTGTTCCCTCCTCCCCCTCCCCCTGTGCTCTCTCTGTCCTTACTGTCTCCTTTTCTGACACTCATCTCATTCTTTTCTCTCTCTGGTCCACGTCTCCTTCCGTCCTTACCATTTCTCTCTCTCTCTCGTTGCTCTCTGACTCACTCTTGGTCGCATAAGCTCTTCTTTTGTTTTTGTTGTTATCTGTCGCTGTTTTGATGTTCCCTCTCCTTTTTCTCTCCCTATCTGATTTTTCTTCCTCTGTTTCTGTATCCCTTTCTGTCTCCCTTTGTCTCCATTCCCCCCTCCCCACCTCCCACCTCCACCTCCAGTGGGTACCACGCTGACTCCACGAGCAGGAGTTGGGTGTACCTCAAGGGAACATCTTTTCTTTTGCCATCTTCAGCATGAAAATTAATTAGATTGTCGGTTCTGTAGACCAGGGTCTTAGTCTTTGTTTGTTGAGACTTGCACTCGTAGCAGTTGGAGCCATCTATGCTGGCATACAATGTTGCCCCCAACTTGGGTGAGAATGATTCAACAGTAGGGTGAGGAAATAGGTTTACTTTTTCAGGTACCCAAAAACTTTGCTCAGCCAGAAGTTTGTTGATATATCCACCATTCCAGTTGTGAAGGAAACCAAGTTTCTTGGAGTTATCTTCAGTCAGAAACTGAACTTCAAGAGTCACATCCAGCACTTCAAAATGTTTTTGTCAAAAGGCAATGAGAATTGTTGTATATATGGATTCGGAAACTGATAAACTCTTCTCCATCTTTAAAGGGCTCTTATCCACCCCAGACTGCACTGTGGCTGTGTTGTCTACAGTTCTTCCAGATCCTCTTACCTGAAAACTTAGGATCCCACCTAACACACACATGGCCTTGACTCTGGGATGCATTCCACACTACCCATGCAGTCTTTCAGCAGAGGTAAGGGGAAGCGTCCCTCTCTGTCATTTAAATAGGCTTTAAACTATTTGAATCCCCTCTGAACACCCCCCCCCCCCCCCCCCTCCAGCCCTGCTTATGACTGTTTTTTTTTGACCTGAAGTTCTTCAGGAAATTTGAAGACAACCCCAGTTCTGTTCCATGTTCAGGAATTTGTATTTGGTCCCATTTGAAAAGTACAGACATAGACCTTGGAGTCGTACGAGATTCATCCAGATTTCCTGTTGACCCACCATGGACTTTCCTTATCCCAGAAAACCTGCTTTAATGAATAACGACCGCCGCGCACCATCTTTGCAGAAAATCTGTAGCAAGAAAAGTTACTTAATAACTTGATTAATTTTGGATCAGTTTCAGTTGACTGCACCGAGACAACTTTCATTTTCTACTTTTCTTTCATTTGTTCTTTGAAGATCATTTCATTAGGAATGGGTGGGAGAGGGTGCGTATGTGTGGTTAAGGAGGGAGGTGTGGAGAGGTGTAGGTAATGGTGGATTTTTTTTTTTCCAGCTTGCTTGTTTTGTTCATAGTACATCGACAGAAACACAAGACTTTTTCCTGGTTGACGTTTTCTTACATTCTGACTGGTAAATTTTTGTGTGTTAACCTTTGAAAAATTCTGATCTGGCTGGGAAAATTTCGATCGTCAGTGATTACAGTTCTTATTACAGGTCTCACATACTTTTATTCACTTCATTGTAGAAGGTCATAAATTATCTTAAAAATGCATTTGTATGCGTTCTGGAATGAATTTTGCACGCTAATAAAGAAGAAAAGTCTCCAGTTTCTTGGGGCTTCATCTGTTAAATTGTCCCTGGGCATTTGGGGCCTACCCCCAGTCCCCCAGCTCCTCTTCTTCATCATGTTCAAAATGTGGCACATCTGCTCTACTGGTTATTTGGGAAGAGTTAAGCTGAGCTAAAATGACACAGAAAAATTGTCACCTTCTATAGTGTAAGGCAGAGCTAGAAATTCACAGATACAATTTTTAGTTGACATGAGAACAAGTGAACTACTTTTTTCCCTTTAATCTTCTCACCCTAACTCTTCCTCAGTCTCCCCCAACCCTTCCTCTAAGTATTCACAAAAGCAAAGTCTTTTCCTCGCACAGGGCAGAGTGAAGTTGGGGACCAGTGACAGAATGGGATGAATGATACTTTAAAGATTAAAAAAAAAAAAAGAGAGATTTTTTGTGTGTGTGGGAAAAATACACTGGGTAGCAAATTGACTTGAGCATCCAGATGCATGCACAGACACACGCACACACTTGTGCATGTATGCATGCAGGCACACATGTGTACACACACACACACACACGCACATGCACGTCACTCACACATGTGCGGACACACACATACAGTCACACAAACACACACACACACACACACACACACACACACACACACACACACACACATGCACGCATGCTCTGACTTGCACATTCTCTCTCACTCTCTCTCTCTCTCTCTCTCTCTCTCTCTCTCTCTCTCTCTCTCTCTCTCTCTCTTTGTCTCTCTCTGTCTCTCTCTGCATCATGTGTAATGGAGTCATAGTTTGCTGCAATGTGGCATAGCACTAGCAGCAAACACCAAGGGAGAGGTGGTAGCTCTCCTTTTAGGGACACTGATGCAGATGTGAAAGGTCACTGTCAGGTGGTGCAGCAATCCTTCCAGCCATATGGGTGATGGAAGTTGGTGTCGCTGGGAGACAGTTTTTTGGAGATGTGCGACCAGCAATGAAGTGCAGCCTGACTATGATTATTGTGGCCTGGGACACCATGCTTTGAGCCAGACAGGCATGGGGGCGCTCCTTATGGGTAAGGCTGAAAAATAACCCTCTTGGCCATAGTCTGCTTCCTGTTCCCTCTTTGAGGTGGCTCATGCAACACAGAACCATCGCCACCTGAGCCTAAAGAACGCCACCTGGTGGCTCTGAAGATATCCTTTTGGTGGGGGGGGGGGGGGGGGGCAAAGTACATTGACGACTATTGTCGGCTGACCAACACCCGAATTTGAACTAAATTTCAAAAGGAACCAGAGTTCAGCGAGTGACAGGCGATGGCTTCCACACATAACTCACCCACTACTGCCAGAGACAACAGTTGCCACAGAATATGCAGACCTATGTCTGCGAGTATACCCTGTCCTTAGGGCCTCCGGCCAACAGGATGTAAATCTCACCCATCATTATCATCATCTGTGTCATGCACTCGTGTGTTTTCTCTCGATCTGGCTCGTTCTCTGTCTCTCCAACAAAAGGCATTTCAGAGAATGTGGAACAGTACAATGTTCTGTTGAATGACAGTTTGTGTGTAAACATGCAGTGGCTTTGCTCAGGCCACCAGAAGTTAACAGTGTAACAAGGTGCTTTGTGTGAAGTCAAAAGAAGATGGAGAATGGCTGGACAGAACTTCAACTTCAGTCATCAGTTCTGTTAAGAATTTGTGTGATCAGGTATCTTGTTAGCTCTTGCCATGGAGAGAAGCTGATTTTGTCGGGATTGAGGGTAGTGTTGCACTGAAGGGGCTGACAGTCTCTGGAGAGACTGTTTGAATTGTGAAAGACCGAGGAAAGATTTGTAGTGACAGGCAGTTCAGCACAATCTGCTAAATCATTGCTTATCATAACAGTAAGCACAGAGCCGTGGTGTGGCTAGGAACATTGAACAACACATATAGAGACAGCTCAAGCTTTGCACAGCACTGTCATAATTTTGCACAGGACAGTGCCACAGCAGAATATGGGGACAACATATACAGACTGCTGATGAACCGTAGATGATAAAATAATCTTAACAGTGTCTTGAGACTTGTCACAAATTGAGCCTGAATAACACAGAAACTGCCGACGGCATGATGCATTACTGTATAATTTTTAAAAGCAGGGGAGCACTTTTCAAGAACCCTGACTCTGAAATAGTTTGTTCATGGTCTGCACAGCAGTATACAATATGTACAGAACCACATGGTAACTGTAGATGTGAAGTGTGAACAGATGAGTGCATGCACCTTTTAGACAAATCTGACAGAAGATGGGAGGTAACTCAACTACTATCTGCTTTACAAGTCCATAAGTCATAACAGCCCGTGGCAGAGACTTAAATGAGCAGTAGTTCAGTGAAAGCACTGAAAAGATAGTGATACGTAACGAGCAAATCAGGAGATGTGAGACTGACAAGGAGATGGACAGCCAAGTCCTGCTGTGACAAAGAAAAAAGAAGACAAAGTCTGTGCCACCAAATCTTCAGGACATGATATGGTAAGTGTTTGTCATGTTAGTAATGACAGAAAGGGGAGAATGAAGTTTGTGCAAAACTGCAGGTGCGCATTCTCCATCTGTTATGGCAGCCACGATGGTATATACGCATACAAACAGTACACGTGCAGAGCACGACGTTTGTCATTATAGTGTGTTCCTGAACATACTTGAAAATTGGTTCCCGATTTTTACATCAAGTAAAAATCAGGAACAAACTGCAACTTTCAAGAATCATTTGGGGGTAGGCATGTTTGCTGTGCTCAATGCTGGTCCTACTGCCCTGGCCATATCATGTTTATCATTTCCTACTATAAGCCTGTTGACTGTTACTGTAAGCCTGTTGACTGTGTGTTTTAAACGCTCGCGCTTGATTGGGTGTCATGGGTTGGGAGAGCTGTTTTACAGATAGTGCAGGTATGCTGAGTCTCGGGGCCACATGTTTAAGGTCGCTAATGGATACCGTGTATCTGTGTTTTGATATAATTATGAATGTTTCTTTGCGTTTCACTGCTGTCATGGTCTTGGCAACATACTTTTGTTTGCTGTGGATGTGAAATGGATATTGACTTAGAACATATCGACAAAACAAGAACTGTTTTGCGGAGGCAAGGTGCTGTGCAATCTTGGATTTATCTTTATGTTAAAATGACACGTATGATGTTGACATATTTTGAGGAGATGAACACCTGTCAGTATCTTTTTAGTACTGACATTCTGTTTGCAGTTTTTTTCTTTGGGGTTTTATACAGCAGTGAAGTTGAAAGGTTACACAGATTGACCATGTGGTCAATTGTCTACATTGCAGACATTGTGCTAAACTTTAAATTACAAGTGGTGGTATGGTGTCCCATTGCGTGACTTGTTCAGAAGGAACCTTAATTGTATGGAGGATGACGACATGACAACCTTGAAATGGCCCCATGCGGTCAGTTGGACTTTAAAACAGTATGAATTGAACTGAAATGAAGCCATGTTGGCCCCCCCCAAAGTATCTCTTTTCTGTAGTTTATGGGCATATCCCTCCCTCCTCCTTTTTTCCTCTTCTCCCATGTTCTTGATCATTTCCCCTGGTACTGAAAACAAGCTGGCTGTCATTCTCTCTGTGCATGTGCTCAGAGCGCATGTTGGATCTTGCATGCACAGTTTGAGTTGGTGGTGGTTGTGTGCGTGTGTGTACACGTGTGCACTGGTACACGCAGGGATACAGAGGGAGAGAGGATGTTGTGCGCGTACTCGTATCATTTGTGTATTATTTCATTTTGCCAACATTGTTTTGCAGTCATTTCACTTTGTACATCATATATTCATCCCAATGTACCATAGAGGTGGGTGCTGTTTGTCTTCTGTTTTTTTTTTTTTTGATAAATGATTACTGTCCATGCCCTTTCCTCTTTAGCTTTTTTTTTTTTTTTAAAGCAGCAATGAGTGAGGAAATCTTTGTAGTGCATTCTTCACCTCAAAGTTGGTGCTACAATTGAAAGATAGCGTTTGACATACTGAAGACAAGTGGTTTGGTTAGCATCATGAGAGCATTTTCAGTGGAACTTGGGGAAATAAGGATAAAATCACTGAATAGAGAACTTCGCTGATTTAACTTGAGACAGAGCAGTGGCAATGATTCAGTTGATCATTTCAGGTAGCTTACAGAGAGAAGTTCAGATGTTTAACACATGTATGCTTGTGCCTTCTTGGATAGATATAATGTCTTGGACTAATTTGCAAACCTTAAGAAATTATGTCAGTGGAAAAAAGTTCTCTTCCAGTCCATGTCACTTTATTTTTTGGCAAAGGTTGAGGTTAACAACACACACACACACACACACACACACACACACACACACACACACACACACACACACACACACTGCCCTCCAAAATTTCTACCCTGTAGTCCCACGCCCATGGTAAGATATTTCAGTTTGATTGGTCTGATCGGATTTATATTCCATAGATCCTCTGTGAATCCTACATTTCTTTGGTTTGACATTGTCATATTATAAATGCAATTATTATAACTATCTAGCTCCAAAATGATTGGTTTCTCATTTGCCCATTATGCTTAAGAGTCACTATACCAAATGTGTTGGAGATCAGAAGAATCTGTGGATTTGTGTTCGAAACAAGAGGACAGACAGATCGAATGTCCTAAGTCATAAGGTTGATGGTGAACCAAGCATGAGTAGTCACGTGAAAGCAGCAAATAAGTTTTGCTTGTTTCACCAGCAACAGATCAAAACAAGAACTATACAAGTACTTAAGTTTGATGTTGTGGTCAGAAATTGTATGAAAACACAATAGATACTTGAGTAGGAAAAAAAAAAAAAAACCCATACGGTTGACATGACAGCAGGTGGATAAGGAGTATTTGGAAGAAATCTTCACAGCAACACATTGCTGAACTTCAGCCGTTTTTAGTTTTAGTTTTAGAATAATCCTGCTGCTGATTCTGGTAAACACTTGCTAGAGGAATAGTCAGACTATTCTTGCTTCTGATTCTGGTAAACACTGGCTGGAGAAGTAGGTCATTGGCCGCACACAATTCCATTTTAGTCATTGCCAGAGTTGGAGTAAAGTCTCTTGTTTCCACCCCTCCATCTCCCTAAGACTTTCAATGCAGGCTGGGAAAGGTCATTGGCACCACATGTGCCCATTTTAATCTCTGCCACTTAGAATAAGCTCCCCTTTCTCCACTTTCTCTCTCTCTCTCTCACTCTCTCTCCTCCCCAACCCAGCCTTAGTGGTGGCTGGCAGCACACATGCCATTTAAATCACTGTCAGCTGCTCTTAACTGACACTGTCTAACCTTTAATCACTGCAAGCCCTGACTGTGTGAGTGCATTAGATTTCTTTCACGTGAACAGAAATCGTCTGCATACCTCCCGTGCATACCTCTCTACCTCCCATATTAAGCCCACCTTCCTCTGCCCTTGATTCCAACTGTATGTGATTTCTGTGGTGGATCTTGTTTCATATGCAGGTCGAAGGAAAAACAAGTAGCCCCTCTTGTTACCATTTTATTTTTCCCTGTTTGACTAGAAAAATCTTCCCCTCAGTTTTCTCTCTCACTTTTTTTTTTCTCTATTTTCTCCCCCCCCCCCCCCCCCCCCCCACCCCCCTCCCTCCCTCCCCTTTCTTTTACTTGCATGACTTGGAGAGAGTGACACATGAATAGAGGACATGTTTTGGTTGCTCTACTTGTTGCTGCAAATTGTAATGTGTTCTAAGTGGCACTTGGTCTTGTTTTTCATTGACTTTTTTTTTTTTTTTTTTTTTTTGTATTGTGGTGTTACTTATGTGGCTGTTTTGGTTGGACATGTATTATATAAACAGCAGTTTATTAACTGTACGTGAATAATGAAGGAAGCCAGTCTTAAGATCTGTTCACCTGACCAGCTGTGAAGTGTGAACTGTGAAGTAACAGTTTAGATACCAGCTGCTGTTATAAATGGTTTGATGTGTGTGTTATGCAACGCTGATTTCCATCCCTTCCATGGTGTCCTATCCAAGCCAGCCTGTACACTAGTGTAGTGTGAAATTAGAGGGAAAAAAAAAAACCCAAACAAACAGACAAAAAAAAAAAAAAACATGTAATACAAATAAGTTTAATAAGTTATAATCAGTTTGGTAGTACTCCTCAGGTCATTGGCAACAAATTACAACCTGGTAATGTGACAGCAATGAAAGAAACGCTAAAAAAATTGTATAGAAGTTAACTGATTAAATCCAGAAAAGACACACAAATTTATTTTGAAAGCCATGAATTATTTGTCTTTTACCCCCCCACCCCGGGATGATATTTTTCTGCAGAAAACCTAAAAAAAAAAGTTTTACCAATGCAGTCCAAAATGTCTACAGCAGACAACTTGCAGTCTAATTATATGCTTAATAAGATGTTTTTGTGACCTGAAATGGTAACATCTTACAATTAATTTTCTTCCCCACGCACTAGTGCAAGAAAAGCACAAAGAATTATGTTCAGTAAAGCAGCTAGTCTAGTTTTTCGATGCTTAGATGGGCTAGGCAGTAAAATTTTGAAGATTTCTCTACCAATTATCTTTGGACATCCAGTATATGTCTACAAATATACAATCTTTGTCTTGAAAAATGTTACTACCCACAAGCTTTAAAAGATTGCAGAGTGTGCTGCCAGATTTAAAGGGTGGTGACCAATCAGACCCTTCAAATTATAGACCAGTTCCGATTTTATCCTCATTGTCTTAATCTGTCATGAAAGACATAAAATGGAATCTTCAGGCGCACTTCTTGAAATAGAGAATTTCACCCAAATGAGGTTGTATTCAGTGCGAATCATTCTCACCACATGCTAATAAAACCTTATAGATCAGTGGCTTTTAAACATAAATGGTAATTTATTCTTTGCTTCTGTTGTAGATTTTGCACAGCTTTTTTTTTTTATTACAGTTGACCAAATTTTTTCTCCAGGAAACTTGTGTATGGTCTGTTGTCTAACTTGGCATTTCTCTCGTCTTTTTTTTTTTTTTTTTTAACAATCGAAGAAAAGTACATCTTCAGGATTCGGTAGAATCATTTCTTAGGGCTGTGGAGCATGGCTGGCATTCAGGATCTATTTTAGGTTCTTTTTGTAACGAAATAGAAAAATTTTCATGTGTGTAAATTACCTACCACTGCATGTATCAGCGTTTTGTGAACTTTTTCTGGATGACGCTGCCCTTCACTGGTTTCAGTGGCTTCATGACAAAGACAAAAATGCTAGCGTAGTGTATTGTAACATGCAGAGTGATACTGATAAACTTGTCAGCTGGACCAAAGTTGGTTCATGCTAGCTTCCACTACATAGAAATGTTAAACCATTAAAATGAGCTTGCCAAGAGTAAACATTTAAGACAAAGCGATAAGTTGATTCTTACAGATTAAATTGGTCTTACACTTGATAACAGCCTATCATGATTTAATCATATTCGGGGGGGGGGGGGGGGGGGGGGGGGGGGGGGGGGGGGGGGGGCACCTGTCCAAGCAAGTTTTTGCATCTGAACACATAAAGCATGTTCTTGATTAGCACTTTAGGAAGTTATTTTTCATATATTCAACTAGGTATAGACAGCGCTTCAACTTGCTGGAATTTGGCGAGTGAAACTCCTCCTTGAAAACCTATAGAAAGTCTGTTTTTGGCTTCTTTTTAATTAATTCTTCTTTTAAATAATCTTCCCTACTCCCAAGTGATCACAAACTTTATGCCTTTTCAATAAAACTATTTTTGTTTCCAAAATCATAAATAATTTAATACCATCTTATCTCCATGGGAAATTCCTCTCAAAATAGTATTTGTAATAAATTATATCATTCTCACCCCTCAACGAAATACTAACCTTTTTAATGACATCACTTAATTTATACTTACTGAGGTGTGCACCTCTGCAGCGAAATATTAGCTCATTGTAAAAGTAAGTAAGTTTATTGTCTTTCAAAAAGGCATTCCATAAAACGATTTTTTGTTGTGTTTTTGGGGGTTTTTTTTTTTTGTTTGTTTTTGTTTTTGAGATGGCTCCAGAGTCCTTCAAATATTTAAGCCTCAAGTCTTTTGGTGGTTACCTTTTCCTGTATAAGTCGTTGTGTGTATTTATATGATACATGCATTTCAGCTTTTTTTGTATGTGCATGCAGATATAATCCTCTGCTACATGTGCTTGTGTTGGGGGCTGGGTTTCAAGGTGTGTTTTTGGTGGTGTGAAATTTTTTAGTTTGTAATTTTCATGTGCTTCCAACTGTATATTTTTCTTGGAAATTTAGAAAATTTTATTTTAAAATTTTTGTTGTACTGCTTTTTTACCAAGCTTATTGCTATTCTGTCTCTTTCGCTGTCTGTCTGTCTCTGTCTCT
>JADBJO010000111.1:1039561-1044561 GCA_016801955.1 Conus betulinus
TTTACTCTGTCTCCAAGCTTCTGTGCTTTGTTGTATTTCCTAATGTGAAAAATTGGGGTGAAAGAAAAAGGTTCATTCATTCAGATTTCACGGCAGATAATGGTAATAAAAGTGTTAAGAATTAACATGTGGACCAAGAATGGTGAATGATAGCAGCGTTTTGAGTTGCTTGTCTTCTAAAAACCTGAACGATTCATCCTGCTCTTTGGTGCTTGCTTTGATAAATCACCTCATTCAGTATGAACTGAAGAAAAGAAGGCAAATCAAAGGGAGTGAAGAAAAGAAATGATGCATGATACAAATGCGTTTCTTGAATTTGTTTTTGGAAGTAAGGAGAGAGAGAGGGGAGGTAGGCTGATTTGGGATAGAAGACGTGTGCTAAACTAGACAACTTGGAACATGTCTGTACGTGTTTTCCTGTTGTTTTACTCATTGTCGTCTCCAACATTGTTGCTGCATCTGTGTCAGTTTCATTGTATCCAACATCATTGCTGCATCAGTTCAGTGTATTTGTTCTACTAATACAGTAGTTGTGTACTGTTGTAGTTTGTTGTGCTTTGTCAAAATAAATCTGTGTGAGTATATGTACGTATATAAATTAATATAATGCATGTCATCAGTTTAAATTTAGTCGCTCTTTGTGCTCTGATCAGCTTCCCCCCCCCCCCCCCCCCCAACTCAAGTTGTGTTGACAGGTGCTTCAGTGTCCATTGATCGTGTATGTCGTGCATTAGTATTGTCATGAGTTAGATGGCTGTTGATAACCAAGATTTCCAGTCAGAATCTTGATTTCTTTTCAATAATTCTGGTCCACATATAGTAAAGAGTTGCCAGGAAGTCCAGCTTTCTCTCTCTCTCTCTCTCTCTCTCTCTCTGTCTCTGTCTCTCTCTGTGTCTCTGTCTCTCTTTGTCTCTGTCTGTGTCTGTCTGTCTGTTTTCTCTCTCTTGCAAGAGGTCCAGCTTCTCTCTCTTTCTCAAGAAGTCATGTCTCTCTCTCTCTCTCTCTCTCTCTCTCTCTCTCTCTCTCTCTCTCTCTCTCTCTCTCTCTCTCTCTCTCTCTCTCATCATTTTCCTCGAGTACCACTCCATCCACACCTCCTGTTTTAGACCCCCATCCATTCTTGCCTCCCCCCCCCCCCCCCCCCCCCCCCCCCCCCCCTTTGCCGCTTTCATCCCCCAGTCTTCAATACTACTCTTGCTCTATTCTCATTTCGTTTCTGTCTGTTTAATCTTCTTTATTTTCAGACACTTTAGTGTTTTCAGTCTGCTTGATCGGGCTATTTTTCAGATTCTTTACTTCTTTAGAGTTGACAGGAATCGGTACCTTTTGTGAAAGAATAATGTATGACTTATGGTTAATAAACTGTTCTTGATGTCTTTTGAATGTACATTTGAATGTGGAGAATTATCTCTTAACTGTGTTCGTATGTTTGATGTTGTAGTGTTTTGAACAGTATTTAATAAAAGTACAAATAAACTGATTCTTCAGTTGTGCATTTTTTTTGGGTGGCACCGAAATGCATCTTCGGAAGCTGCTAATAATTCAGATCAAAAAAAAAAAAAAGGATAATTCCAACTGGTTGCTCAACTATGGATCATTAAGATATTAGATGTTCAGGTCATAAAATTTAATTATCTGTTTTGGCATAATTTCTAAAACATGTACCACTCATTGTCAGTTATTAAGAGTCATTGGTACTTTTTGTACTCCCAGTTTTTTATAGTGTGTGTCCGTTCATCTGTGGTCAGAATGTGTTCCACTCGCTCCAGGCAAAACTACTGGGCCAGTCTTTCTGAAAATTTGTAGGCATGTTCATTAAGGGTCACGGATGATGACCGATGTGTTATTTTACCATTATGGCTGTCACTAACGGCCAATAACGGTTTTTTGCTCTTTTATGGAATATCATAGAAAGTACTCGGCCGATCTCACTGAAATTTGTAGGCATGTTC
Source organism: Conus betulinus (assembly GCA_016801955.1). NCBI lineage: Eukaryota > Metazoa > Mollusca > Gastropoda > Neogastropoda > Conidae > Conus > Conus betulinus. The sequence goes on from JADBJO010000111.1 coordinate 1,041,515, forward strand.
ATTATGGGTCATGGATGATGCCCGATGTGTTTATTTTTCCGTTATAGCCATTATTAGCGGCTTTAACGGCCCATAACGGTTTTTTCTTCTTTATAGAATATCTCGGAAAGTACTCGGCCGATCTTTCTGAAAATTTATAGGTATGTTCGTTATGGGTCACGGATTATGCCCCATGTGTTATTTTACCATTATAGCCATCATTAATGGCCATAACAGCTCTCATAACGGTTTTCCTTCTTTATGGAATATCTCAGAAAGTACTTGGCTGATCTTTCTGAAAATTTGTAGGCATGTTCAATGTAGGCCATGGATGATGCCCGATGTCTTATTTTACCATTATAGCCGTTACTAATGGCTATAACGGCCCATAATGGTTTTTCTTCTCTATAGAATTTCTCAGAAAGTACTTGGGCGATCTTTCTGAAAATATGTAGGTATGTTCATTATGGGTCACAGATCATGCCCGATGTGTTATTTCACTGGTATAGCCCTCACTAATGGCCATAACAGCCCAAAACGTTTTTTTCTTCCTTATAGAAATGTCTCAGAAAGTACTTGGGCGATCTTTCTGAAAATTTGTAGGTATGTTCATTATGGGTCATGGATCATGCCCGATGTTTTATTTTACCGTTATAGCCGTTACTAATGGCTATAATGGCCCATAACAGTTTTCTTCTTTATGGAAAATCTCAGAAAGCACTTGGCCAGTCTTCTTGAAAGTTTGTAGGTTTGTTCATTATGGATCACAGATGATGGCCGATGTTTACCAGAATAGCCATTACAAACGACTGTAACAGCCCAAAACGGTTTTTTTCCTCTGTATGGAATATCTCACATGTATTGAAGATAAACTGGGAGTACGTTTATATGCTTTGGCATCTTGTTCTCTTTTCTTTTAGTAGGAGAAAGACTGAAAGTTCTGAGGCACCATCCTAATTGTAGCAGCATATTTCATGTGGTTGAAAAAATAGAAGAATGGGATGAAAAAGTTTTTGAAAAGTCTTGTAAATAGAGTGCTGGTATCGATGGAAAAAAATGAAAAAATTTGGCCGCCTTTTTATGATTTGTTTTTTTTCTGCAAAAGCTGTCAGTGGTTAACTTTTATTAATGCAAAAATTTATATAGATCTCACAGTCTTTCTTTCTCTTTCTTTCTCTCTGTCCTTTGTCTCTGTCTGGCACTGCCTTTGATGTCTTTGTTTTCTGGCTCTCTCTTCATCTGTAGGTTGATTCATTTTGCTATCCATTTCTCTCTTTATGTCATGTCTGACTTCGTCTCTCCCTCTCTTGATGTGTGTTAAGTGCACATTATGTGTGAGACTCAGAGTGTGCGTGCGTGTGTGTGTGTGTGTGTGTGTGTGTGTGTTGCATGTGTGCATGCGTGAGAGAGAGAGAGAGAGAGAGAGAGAGAGAGACTGTCACTCTGTGTGTGTGTGTGTGTGTGTGTGTGTGTGTGTGTGTGTGTGTGTGTGTGTGTGCTCTTCAATTTGTTTGCGTGAAAACATCTAGCGCTTTCGCTTTCTCGCTCTGTGAGTGTGTGTGTACGTGCATGCATGTAAGTGTGTGTGTGTATGTGTGTGTGTGTGTGTGTGTGTGTGTGTGTGTGTGTGTGTGTGTGTGTGTGTGTTCTCCCTCGTGTAATAAATGTTATTCTGCTGACCTTTTTGTGTCTTGTTCCTGTTCACAGCTTTGTCTGGGTGAAACTCTTCCTTAGCTACTAAGAAAGGAATGGGGAACTAACACAGTGGTCCATAGACAATGGGGATCTGATTTCACAAACACACACCAGAGTCAAGTCATGTCCAATGCACAAAAATAAAGTCGTGCATTTAAAATGGTCATGAAAACATTTTATGTATATTTAGTCCAAGGGTCCCAAAGATGGAATAGAAAAGCTTACCTTTAGGATCAGTGATAGCCCGTTCCATTTTGGATTAAAACAGTGCTGTTTATTCATCTGTTTGTGTACTGTCAGTGGCCCTGTCTCCTCCTCTGCCTGTCTCGCTGTGTCTGTCTGCCTATCTGTGAAAATTTCTCTCAATCCACCTCAGCCACTGTTGTTTGTGTGTGTGCTTCAATATTTTGTGTGTATTTGTCTGTTGAGCATCATATCTCTCTGTCTCTGTCTCTGTCTCTGCCTGTCTGTTTGTCTCTCTCTCTCTCTCTGTCTCTCTCTCTCTCTCTCTCTCTCCCCCCCCCCCCCCCCCTCTCTCTCTCTCTCTCTCTCTCTCTGTCTTTTTCTGTTCTCATTGGTAAACAGGCCTTTCTCTGCCAGTGTGTAATGGAGATTTTATCCTGTAGCTTCTCACCAAGAAAGGTTTTTCGCTGATGTTAAATTCAGTCTGCTGTCATGAGGAAACACATGTTATCTTTTGTATGGTTTTCTTCCCTTGTCAGTATTTTTCTGTTCAAATTTGCCAGTGACAACTACCGTGATGTCATGGGATCTTGTGCGCATTGTGCTTGATGCACGCTGGGCCAGTGTTTCAAGACTATCTGAAAGATTCATGCCATGACATATACCACTTGAGGTCTGTCATAGACTGGGAGAGGAAGAGAAAGAGAAAAAGGAAGGAAAAAAGATGGAGAAAAGAAAAACACATCGTCTGATGTGACACTTAACCCATGAATATATTTGGGATCTTGCAGTTTCATGGCTTCATAGGCAAGTGCCTGGTCTGAGCCTTGCTCTTGTATTTGCTGTGATTTATCCAGATTGAAGGTCTCTTCTGAATACATACATGCTTCTGTCCACACACATACCCCAGTCACATGCATTCACACCTCCTCCACAACTTACCTACAAGATCCGCCAGCACCCACCGACACACATCCCATACAATACATGCATACAGACTTGCCCTCACATCCACCCTCATGCACACAAGTGGAGCATTGACAAAACTCATGGATAACAAGTTGAGGACAACTCAGTAAGAGCAGCTCAACTCACCATCATTTATACTAAATAGCTTCAAACAATCAGTTTCTGCAGTTGTCTGCTAATCCCAGAAACAAAGCATCCACAGCTGTTTGTTCGGAATGATG
>JADBJO010000111.1:1049561-1059561 GCA_016801955.1 Conus betulinus
GATCCTGGGGTTGCAGGTTCGAATCTCCATTCAGCTGTTCTGGTACAGGGGGATTTTTCCCTAGAGTGAACTCGGTAGAGTCGTAGTCAAATAGACCTTGCAATCTTGTGGAGACTGGTGATTTTGGCCACATTTTAAAAATTCAACAGACTTACAGAAAATGACAAAGACACACAATCTAGATATCATTGGAAAGTTTTATATGTCTACTTTTGCAGTTTTCAAACAGTTGTTCAATGTAAGCTTGTAATCATTTTTTTGAAAATTTCAAAATATGTCACTAATTACTGAAAAATGAAAAGTTCTGAAAATTATGTATGCTCACCTTACATGCATCTACTGTTCATGAGCTAATCCATGGGAAGAATGAGATGATTTTGCATCAAAGTAAAGTTTCCTGAATCAGTCTGAAGTCATTTTGCTGAATACACCATAAGAAAAGAAAAGCGATTGTTGCTGGGGAAAAGTTGACCTTTTGGGTTGTTATGAAACAAGGCTATTCAAGCACGAACTAGCGGGAAATAACTGTGTATAGGGAAATGATGGCCCTAAAGTTTGGTGTAGTCTCCCTTTGATTGAAGCTCATGCACTGCATTGAAAAAATTCTGAAGTCTGCCAATGCTTTAGCTTCGGCACATCACCAAAGAGTTAACATTAGTTCTGACTCCATTTCCTAAACAGTCCTTCAAAATAGCCTGTAAACCAAGGTTCCGTGTGTGTGAATGCACACACAACATGAAACACACACGTAAACGAGCCGTTTTGGCACAGGCAGATTTTGTTCTGACTCCATTTTCCAGATAGTCCTTCGAATGAGACTAAACCCAGGTTCTGTGTGTGAATGCACATATAACATCTGGCACTCAAAAAAAATCCCATCAGCTTTCGGAAGAGAAGGCCAGTTTGGCCATTGTTACAGATGACAGGTTTTACTTAGCATGCACCCTGTGTGAGAAACTGAAAGAACGAAGGAAGGAAGTAAGGAATTGAGTGAATGATATTGACTGGATGACACTGGAAACGACTGAATGAAGGGCCGGTAGACAGCTCTGCAATCGGCACTACCCACGTAGGCAGCCCATTGTGTACGTGAGAGTGTGGATTGTCAGTGCCTCGAACCTTTGCCAAGACGCTTTATAAATGCTATGTCATTATTATTTTTTCGTTATTATGTTCTGCGTCACATTTAAAAGCACTGCCAGCAGCTCGGTGGTAGCAGCGTGATTTGGCTGCATTGCAGTCGGATTGACTGAGCTTCCTTTACAATATCTATATCAGGATTTTTTTTTTTTTTCCTTTCTGAATTATATAAATTACTTGACTCTGTATCCATGTCTTTGACAATCAGCCTGAAGAGGACAGTTGTTGCATCAGTGGTTGAAACTGAACAGTTCTTTAATTCTGCCTGAGAATAATCCAGTCAAGCGACCTTGCCATTCACCCGTTGGTTGAACAACATTATGGGCAATGATTCTGACATTTATCTTTGTACCAATGAGTTGGAGGCAAGGGCTTATTAAATTTGTATTTAAAAGTGTTGTCTTCCCGCTTGATTTCTGTCCGCCTTTCTTTGTTATAAAAGGCTGGAAAAGTGTTTTACATGTGTGTGTGTGTGCGCGCACATATGCATGTGTCATTTTTGTGATTTATACCGTTTTTCTGTCGAGGGGGTGTGTGTGTGTGTGTGTGTGTGTGTGTGTGTGTGTGTGTGTTGTAGTACCTTTTTAGGTGATACCTTACATCTTGATGATAATCGGAATTAGAGAAGGAAATACTGATCATGAAAACTGAAAAACGTGTTATAGTTTGGCTTTGCCTTGAGAGTGGTTGGTGGGTTTTTTTTTTCTTTGCAACATTGCTGTTTTCTGCTCCACTCCATATGGTTTCTAGCTGATGTTGTTCACAGTGCTGTACTTTGTGAAATGGAGACGCTGGAAGCTTTGGGCTGTGGACTGCCTTGTAAGCATACCGTACAAAGTAAGATCATGGCCGCATGGCGAATGAAGGTGGGTATGACGTTCTGTAAAACTACATATATTGTCTGTGAAGGAGAGTGAAAATACTGCCAAAATAAATATAAGGTAGCAGTATTTTTCCAACTGAACACCTCTCCATCCTCCTTTTTGTTGTTCCCCACGACCTTTTTTTCTTTTGCTTTATAATTTCAACAGTGTTGTTGGTGGGATGAGGTGATGGCACCTCTGTGTGTGTGTGTGTGTGTGTGTGTGTGTGTGTGTGTGTAAAATTATCAGTGATTCAGTGTTGTTGGGGGTGTGATGTGTCTGATTGTGGAATGCTTTGAGTGGGCATAGATCTGTCTTGGTTTGTGTGTGTGTCTGCTTATTAAATTGAACAGAAATGATGGAACATGTGGGTTGGTTGTGTGTGTGTTTTGAAAAGGGTGTCGGGGCTATTATTGCAAAGACACTGTGAAGATGATGGTGTCAGGCATGATACAAGTGGCTATGCACATCATGTGAATGGATAGGTGACTGCCGTGATAATGGGTGATTTCTATTAAAACCTGATCCCTGTTGGTGGTATTTCATAAACTCGGTGCCGAACAGTCTTCGCCATTTCCAGATAACCCTGGTTGTCATGGCTGATGAAATTCATATGTTGTAGACTATGCAGTTATTGACTCCATTTCTCTGTATTCCTCAATGCAGTATCCAGCTCCATCATCTATGTTCTTGTGACTGTCTCAATCCTTCTCCCCTCTGTCTTTTTTCCCTTTCCCTCTCTTTCCTTTCTTTCTCTCTCTTTTTCCATGTCCCTGTGGGGACACTTGTGTTTCTTTCAGTACAAATAGCTCCCCACTATTTCATACTAGTAATGTAAACGGACCGTGGGGATGGGGATGATGGTGGTGCAAATGGGTGCCAAAGGAGTAGGGAAATGCGTTGAATGTTGCGGATGGCGTCACTGTTTTCTTAACATCTGTCTGACCATTTTCTTCTTCATCGATTTCACGTTTTATTTCATCTTGTATCACATGGTCCAACTGCGGTGAACAGCAGCAACCTTACAGTAAAGTCATCTTCAGTAAATTGACAATCAACCAGAAAGCCGGGTAGTAGTAGTAACAAATGCGATGATGACCGTGTGCTTGAAGTTGAATAGTTCTAAGCGAGCGGGTGGGGTGGATGGAGGGGAGCCAACGCTTGTCAGTCACCCCAAAAATGTGATTGCAGACAATATCACACTGCTTGTTTGCTGTGTGAATTATTTCTTTTCACATTTTTCCACAAGTATACATGTCGTTTTACCTAGAAACTTGGGAAAGAGGTTTTGATCTCGGCGATGACGGGGAAAGGCAATGGTGTTTGTAGTGATAAATGGAAGTTGGCTACAGAAGAAAGATGACAGAGACTGGTTGACTCATTCAAACGCTGAGCAAGCTTCACAGCTGTAGAACAAAGTTCGGCATAGCAAACATGGGCAAAAGGCAACAACTTTTTTAATATATTGTAGCTTTTAGCATCTGCCATACTGAATAATCTGACTTGACCAGTGGCCTTGACGAAGTGGTTGCGCGAACTCCCGGCAGGGAGGTCATGGGTTCCATTTCCATCAAAGTCATGTGGGATATTTCTGCCCCCCAACTGGCTCCGACCCAGAGTTGAGTTTGCTACGGCCTCAGTTGAGAAATGTGAAAAATTATTGATAAAGCTCTGCAAAAAAAGAAAACCCCATAGATAAACGAATCACAAGACATGTCGTGTGTTGACCTCTTAGGACTTCTTCAAGCAAGATACATGACACTCAGGACAATGAAAATGAATGAGCATTCACTTGCCAAACACAGTCGAGTTTCATCCACTTAATGGATGTGTCTCTGAGAGTGTTGCTTAAATTTCCTGACCAACACTGCAAGTATCTTCTATCTTGGGCCAGGTTGGCACCAGGATATATTATGAAAGGTAGCGTATAGTACAGCCCTGTCGTGCAGTCTCAGACCAGAGTGAAATCTGTAGCATTGTCTTCATCGTCCTTATTCTCATCGACCAGCGTTAAAAAAAAAAGTCACAAAGTCTGTGGCCCTTCATGCTCTGCTCTCATGGTGACCTCAGTTTCGATGTCCCTCTCTGTGTCTATGGCCTTGGTTTAATTCCGTTGGGGTCACCATTTATCGGTGAATCCATGGGGGCTGTCGCTGGATAGATGTGGTGGTGCCCTCTGGAGGGAAAGGTCACTCACGCTAGCTCTGCGACTAAGCAATTATTGTCATCATTTGGGGACTTAGGTGATGTCCTGCATATGTTGGATCAGAACACCACCAAAGTGACTCAGCAGCAGTGCAGTGTCTCTCTGGTGGTTTGCCTCTTGATGACTTGACATTGACTGCTCCCAGAGGATTGTGGGGCTGTGGTTGGCTGGGTTGGGCTGAGGCTGTGGATAGGGGTGAGAGTGAGTGGTATGGGTGCAATACCACTGAGGTGGCACAGAAGATGGGACAGAAAAAAAAACAAAGGTAAATTTTGACTTGAGGAGAATTACACATGTCAGTATTGCAGATTTTTTGTTTGTTTTTTTTTTTTTTAATTTTTTTTTTAAACTTTGAAATAGGCTGTCAGTGCCCCAGAAGGTTCTTGAAATTTTTAAAGCTGTAGGAACCCTGCGTGTCTCCCAGTCTCTTTCTGTCAGTGTCTCTGTATGCATGTGTTTCTCTCTTTTCTGACTCTGCTGCACCCTAACTCTTCCCATGCCCATTTTTCTTGTTCAGCCTGTTAAGGCAATGTTTTGTGCCTCTCAGTCTCTCTCTTTCCCCTTCCCCTCCCCTTGTCCCCCCACCCCCCCCCCCCCCCCCCCACTCTGCTCCCCCTCAGGCCTGCCTCTGTGTAGCACTTAATCAGTATCCTTTCCTCTCTTTCCTGTTCTACTTTCTGCCATTAGCTTCACACATCCCCCCCCCCCCCCCCCACCTCTCTCTCTGTCTCTCTCTCTCTCCTCCCCCCCTCTCTCTCTCTCTCTCTCTCTCCTGTCCCCTCTTTCTCTTACCTCCTCCCTCCCTCTCTCCACCTCCCTCTTTCTCTTTCACCCACTTTCCCCTCTCTCCCTCACTCTCTCTCTGTCTTGGGTCTCCATCTCTGTCTCTCTGTCTCCCCACCCCCACCCACCTCATGCCCTTTCTCTCCCCCTTCCTCCCTCCCCACCAATCTTTTCTGCTCCACTTGCTGCCAGCACATAGTGCTTTTTACCCATACAATTTCACCATAATTTGAACATATGTTTGAGGAAAATTATGATGACTATAATGAACTTTCAAAAAAAAGTAAGAAAAAGAAAAAAAATGTAGGGACAAGAGTTATTGAAAGGTTCTTGTACTTAAACATGGTGTTTCTCTTGTAGTTGATGTGCCAGTCTGGGCACTTTGAGAAACTTGCACATTCTTGTGTGCAAAATCACATTTTGCTATGTTTGCTTCTTCAAAAGCATGTCAGTATGTTTGCTTCTTCAAAAGCATTCCAGTATGTAGGAACTGGCTACGAAAAATCAGCGAGAGAGCATTAATTTTTGCCAAAGTATGTTGATGAATGAGTTTAAAAAGTAATTTGTGTTGGAAGAAACAGCATGGTTCTTTGGATGAATGAAGTTTAAAGTAATTTGTGTTGGAAGAAACAGCATGGTTCTTTGAATTATCGTTTTATTATATGTCCACTGGAAGTAGCACAGTGTTTTTAGAATAAAATAAAATTAAAATTAAAAGAACGGGACGAAAAAACAGTCAGTCAGAGTATGTGTGCATGCTAGAGTAGGTTTTTGTCATTCTTTGTGTGACTGCATGAATGAGACTATGTGGGCATTTGTAAAAGAGATGACAATGTGTTTATGTGTGTATACAGGTGTTCATTTCGTAGTGCGTATGTTTGTGGTTTTGTGAGTGCTTACTTGTCTGTTGATTGTGTAGTGACATGGCTTGCAGTTGGTGAGCGATCTAGACTACTACACTGTGGCCTAATGTCTCGCTGTCGGCATGTTCTTTGGTGGTGTGTCTGTATTGTAGTTTGTTAACGTATTGGTTACTGGTGGACAGGTCTTGAGCAGCTGTATATTGTACCAGATGAAACGCATTATTAGAGACTTCTTCCTGATGATTAGGACTAACTGCTAAAGAGACTTCTTCCCGATGATGAGGACTAACTACTAAATGAGTAAAATGAGGCAGGGAACAGCAAACAATAAACAAGTGGGGTAGTCTTTGCTCCCATAAGGAAACCTAACACAGAGTAACTTTTATTCAAGACTGGCATAGCCTTTTAAACTTGAATAAAGTCAGACCAATACAAAGACGAACAATCTAATAGTGGGGGAAAAAACAAGCGCAGGCCCACAACTAAATTGTCTTCATAGTAATGACTTGGCAGAACTTTGAACTTAAGGAGGGCGGATGGGGGGGGGGGGGGGGGGGGGGGGGGGGGGGGGGGGGGGGGGAGGCCGGAGGTTGCTCTGTGTTAGGTTTCCTTATGGGAGCAAAGACTACCCCACTTGTTTATTGTTTGCTGTTCCCTGCCTCATTCATTTCCAATTTCGTTTTGATTAAATCGAGGTTATTTGTATTTGTTTCTGTCTGTCTTTGTTTTATGATCTCCCTTGTATCCTGGGGTGGATCCTCAGGCGTAGGCTCAAAGATTGCACCCTACATTTTATACTATTTGCATAATATCTGTAGTTTTTCAGCAACTTTTTTCCTCCCCACACTTTCGTTTGGTTTCCTTTACTACTCTTCGCTGGCTGCTTCGGGGGTGCTATTGGATTCTTTCTTGCACCTTGGTGGTGAGAACACCACGGTATTATGGATTGTGGTGTGTCTCTATTTGACGCCGGGAGCGCAGATACAGCCAGCCGTGTCTCCCTGATGAGTTTCCGACCCAGCGGAAGAAAGGCCTCGGAGCAGGCAATACAAATATATCTGCCTTTAAGAGGGATTGTGATGGTTCCCTTATGCAGCCAGTGAAGAGTTTTCATATTTTCTTAATTTCATGTTCCCAGTTTTTATATCTTCAACTCCGGCCCCCCCCCCCCCCCCCCCCCCCCCCCCCCCCCCCCCTCCCATCCGCCCTCCTTAAGTTCAAAGTTCTGCCAAGTCATTACTATGAAGACAATTTAGTTGTGGGCCTGCGCTTTTTTTTCCCCCACTATTAGATTGTTCGTCTTTGTATTGGTCTGACTTTATTCAAGTTTAAAAGGCTATGCCAGTCTTGAATAAAAGTTACTCTGTGTTAGGTTTCCTTATGGGAGCAAAGACTACCCCACTTGTTTATTACTAAATGAGTATCTATTCAGTTACAGATCCTAATCAAGTCAGTTTCAGTTTCAGTTCAGTTGGGTTTTTTTGGCTGGGTCAGTCGCAGTGACAGCACACCGTCGAAATCAAAGCAAACAAATCAAAACCAAAAAACCAACCAGTTTTGGAAACATTCTCGAAGCACCTGAAAACTAGTTCTGTTTTCTGTAATTAGAGTTTTGTTCACAAATTCATGTGAGTTTATAGTTTTATCATTGCTGTAGGCACTGTGCAGTGCAAGCCGACTAAGAGATATTGCTGATGAAATTTCTTGAATCTTTGTTGCATGCATTTTGCTGATTGTCTATTATTACCTTTGTGCCGTGTAACTCAGTGTTGTGTGTGAGAAACTCTTGTTTGCGGTTCGGCATGCTCGGGTAGGAGGGGGTGGGGAGGGACATGTAAAGTTAAGAAAACCTTCCAGTTTCACCCATGTTTCATCATGGTGAAACAGTTGAAGTTTGCTCATGTGGTAGTATATATAAAAATCATGCCTGCTTATCTCTTATTTTAGTGTCTTAGCATGCATGTTGTTGAAAGAAAGCAACAATAACAACATCAACAAAAGTAAAGGGTGTTGTATGTATTTTGTGAAGAGTTTTGATTTTTGAACTGCCATTTCCCAAATTTAGGTTGGGAACAAAGCAAAGAATTCAAAGACAACCTATTTCAGAGACGGGGGGGGGGGGGGGGGGGGGGGGGGGGGGGGGGGCTTGTCTGAGAGACATAATGTGAAGCTTCCACTAGTTCAAAGGTAGAGTCTGCTTGTGCCACAAACCTTTCAAGTTTCTGAGATCATACTAGGACATAACAAACAATGTGCACTGTAGACAGTTGAGATAGCAAGTGAAAATAAAACAAGCCAGATTCTTAAGGTAATGTTTTCTTACAAGCCAGATTCTGAAGGTAATGTTTTCTTCTATTGGGCACTATGTCTAAATCAGAAATAGGAGTGAGCTGGTGTACATTCTCCAAAGAGAAAGATTTTCCTTTTTCAGTTGCTTGTCAGCATCTTTTGTTGTTGTTGTTGTTTGCTGTGCTCTCCATGAATATTGAGAATACACCCGGACTGTCTTGAATGCTTGTTTGCTTCCCTGAATATGCTCCTAAAAATATTATTTCTGAAAAGTGACGCAATACTAAGGAATAAGTGTGCTTGAGTTTGCATCCAGGAAAATGCCCTGGATATGTATCGGTTAAAGTTTAACTTAAAAACCTTTGCATTCCAGGGTGCTTCATGAAAAATCACTTAATGTAAAACACAGGTTTCTTGAAAACTGTTGTATGGCTGTGTGCATTGTGAAAAATGCTTTGGATGTGTGTCTTTGGGTTCCTTAATCACTGATGTATTTAATTTCAAACATGCATTGTTAAAAGCCACCCCAATTGCTCTCTTTGGGCTCAGACCAGCTATCTGCTTTGGATGTGTGTCTCTGGGTTACTTAATCATGATGTATTCAATTTCAAACATGCATTGGTAAAAGCCATCCCAATTGTGGCTGTCTTCAGGCTCAGACCAGCTATCTAGCTTATGAAAAATGTAAAAATCACCTTTGACTCATCTGAGTGAGTGAAGTCGCTGACACTTGGCAAACTGCTTTGAACTTGAACTGCAGAGAGCTGATGGTCTTGCATGCAGCAAAGAGTAACCCCTGTTCAGATTGGTTGAAACCCAGTTTGTTGTGTTTTTTTCCCCTTCCTTCATTTTCGGCTCTGTGTTCTGTGGTTGAGTATGCGGGCAGGTGGCCAAAAATTCAGTGAAACTGAAGATAGAGTGAAAAACAAGAGGTAGTGGTAGTGTGAAAAACAAGGGGAAGTGGTTTTGGCCTGAGGAGTTTTGATGATCAAGAATGAAGAAACAGGATTAGAATCACATATATGTTGTTAGATGGAAGCCGAACCTCTCCTACCTTCACCGCTTCAGCACTTGCACTTTCCATCATGGAAAATGTAGAGAACTAGTTTCAGACTAGACCTGGAACATTTTAACAACTGATTTTCATAAGATTTTTGGCCTGTTCATGCAACATTGCATGGCACCCCTGGCGTCTGCAGTTGCTCTCGCTTCAGAAGGTTGCGATGTGTAGCATGTTAGCACTGGCATTCCATTGGTTATGCCAGGCTTTAGCTGCATTCACAGTTGCAGGGGCAAAGAAGAGTTTTTGCCTGATGCAAAATCCCAAAACATGATTGATGTAGTGGCAACCAGTGAGGCCATTTGGAACATTTCGAGTGGGTTCTCAGGTAGGTGGCTGTGGGGTTGGGAATATTTCAAGGCAAACAGTTTCAATGAAGAATGAATGAATTCCCTCAAATTCTATTCCAGTTTCTGGACTTATGCATTTTGTCCATAGGGGGTTCCTTCATTCTTTCTTAGTGCTTTTCCAGAGATCAGACTGGAAAGTGCTCTGACTGGAAAGTGCTCTAGGCATTGTACTTGTTACGGGTCATTTACTTTGCTTGAAAAGTCCTCTTGTTTTTGAAAATTCTTTTTCACTGCTTGGACAGACCTTATTGGTGCTCATTTGGGGGGAAAGCAAAACAATTAGGGTAATTATTTGGGTTAAAAGTTTTCAAGAGGTGAAAGATTGCAGTGTAAATTTTGAATTGATTTGAAAAACTGGGGGGGGGGGGGGGGGGGGGGGGGGGGGGGGGGGGGGGGGGGGGGGGGCAAATGCTATGCAAAATGCTTCAATATAAGTACACATGAGT
>JADBJO010000111.1:1064561-1087061 GCA_016801955.1 Conus betulinus
GTACCCTGGAACAGGTCCTGGTGTGGTCACTGCTGCCACAGGCATCCCTCTGCAGCAAGGCCACCCCACCATGGGTCAGCCCTGCTTTGTCCGGGTTCATCCCATGCATGTGCGGCTGCTGTTGCTGCCAGCATGGCAGAGTGGCAGCTGTGACGCATCAGCGTAACCTCCTTGCAGCGGCAGCAGCAGCACAGCAGCATGCAGCAGCAATAGCACAGCAGCGCATGGCAGCAGCAGCAGCCCATCAGCGATCCCAGGCCGCCTTGATGCAACAGCATCTGGCTCGAAGGCATTACGTTGGAGCGCCTGTCATAGTGCGACCACAGGCCTATGTACCTGTGGCTGGTATAGCTACTCCTGTCAGGTGAGTAGAAAAGTAGCATTCATTGCAAAGGGGTTAGAGAGGAGGGTTGTTGAAGCTGGAGAATACAAGTTGGTTTATCAGATGCCCAAACAAATGAAACAAAAGCATGAGAATGCAGAAGCAGTGCATTTCAACCTGAAGGTATTCTACAGGCAAGATTAACTGGCGTTATGAAAATTGGAATACAGTCAACATGGAACATGTGATACCCTTGAAGAAGTGACCAAAAACAACAGTGACATGGTTGTGCTCAGCTTGCATCCTGGCAGGTAACTGGGGAAATGTTTGGTAGGAATGGTGTAAACTACAATTAAATAACCCCAACAACATGGATGCTGATGCTAAGCATAGCAACATCAATGTTGTTTTTGTGTGTGTGTTGTGTGTTCTTAACTGTATTTTTTGGTGTGTCTTTTTTGTTTTCTCTGTTAACTTTTGGGTTGAAATGCCTATTTGTGTCGATAGTGTCATTTCCATTCATTTGTTTTGTGGTCTGAACCCACTTAAACACTGCTTTTAGTCTCTGCCTGTCAGGTTGTTTATTGTAAAAGTTGTGCCGAGTTCATTTTTTTCTACTTTAAAAAAAAAAAAGAAAAAAAAGAAAGAAAATGTTTGAAACATGTTGTTGTTTCGTAAATTTCTGGGATGGGGATGGTTTTCCACTTGTCTTTTTTTCTGATGTTTTAAGTCTAGGGATTTTAGTTTTCAGTTTCAGAAGCTTCAAACTTAAAATTGCTGCATAATGCATGACTGCTATATCAATTTGATTTTTTTTTTGGAGATTTTTTTTTTTTATTAAACATTCATTCCACTCTAAACTATATTCATTTTCAAAAAACACAGACAGAAGAAATCAAGGTATTGTTATGATCCAGTATGGAAATCGTGTACTTGCTGGTGTGTTCTGCTGTTTCAAGTCTGGAAGTCATGTCTTTAGAAATTTTTAGGGGCATGATATTGTAGCCACAAACTGATCTTTGGACTATCCATAAATTGGCAAGATTTTCTTAGTTCCAAGCATCGGTCAGCTGATAACACTAAAGATAGTTATTAACGTATCCTGTAATTTCTTCACCTTCCATTTTAAGTGTTTTGAGATTAATTGGTCCATAATGACTCTGTGCCAAAAGGTGCGCACGGGGAGGGTACCACCCTTTGGTGAAAAAAATAAACCTCTTCCAGCCTAATTTCTTTGAATTTCTTTTTGGGAGAATACATAAAAGAGTGCATACTTACAGCATACACAATATGAACTTTGAAAGATGTACCTTGTTCGAATAGTTAAAGCCTGAAGTCGTGAAACGCTCGAAATGCCGACATCTCCAAAACGGACAACCTGAACCAACCCTACTTTCAGGCAAGCATAGCTGCTAGCAAACAGAGTTGAAACAACTTAAAAACCACACAAATTTGTGTTACAAAAACATTTGTCTACTACATGTAAAAACCCAGAACACTAAATGTTTAAATTTTATTTCGTACTGGGGTGCAGATACGAGCCCGATGACACGCGTCATGTGCGTTGTAATATTTCATGCTAAGTTCACTTGCCATTTCCATCGTCTGCTAACAATCAAAATCTTCAGGAAATGACTGCATTTGTTTTTCAAACTACTGCATCCCTGGAGAATTATTTCATGTTAATGATATAAAATTCTTTTTCCCCATTTGATTTGGACAATTTTGCAAGGTTGTCAACATTTTTGTAATATATGACGCGTGTCATAATGTTCAATAAAATCAATATTGCAAAATTCAGTTGTGTTTTTCACATTTGATCTACATCCGGGTACTCTCCATCAACCACATGGGACACTCATGGAAGTCGCCATTTGCATCAGCAGATGGGCACGCCAGTGGAAAGGTACGTGGTAAACTTCTTGTGAACGCTGACACGTGTCATGCTAATGATGATTGTCATCAAGTATGTAGACATTTTCCTCATTTCTACACATGGTAACTAATGTAAAGCCTTAGTTTTCTTGCATAAAGCAGATTCAGATCTTTAGTTGCAAGATTTTTCGAGTGCTGTGATCAGAAACACTTGCTCTGGCAGTTGAATAGTCGCTTTCGTTCGATTACGCAACTGTGTAGGACTGATGTTTGTCATCACTTCAGAAAATGACGTCCCTCATAAAATTTTCTTGACTAATAATTGACAAAGATTGATATTTTTTTTTAATTCTATGAAGCTGTGATTTATTACTAATCTTGCCTTTATTTTTAATCACCTTATTACGAAAGGTTTTCTATAAGTGCATGATAAAAAAAAGACAAATTTTATGGAACTTGTCTTCATTTCTTTGAGCTATTAATACAGCTTTTATTAATGGGTGGGGTGGGGATTTGTATGCATGTCTGAGCGTGTGGTTTGGAATGATCAAAGTTTCTCTTTTTTTTTCCATACCAGATGGCGAAGGCATATAAACTGCATATTTCATCAGATGGGGGATCTGAGAAGCATGCTGAGCGACAGAATACTGACCTCAAAGCCCAAAAAGATGCTGACAGAAGAGCAAGAAACTGAGCAGCTGTTGAAGCCTATAGAAAGCAGCTGAAAGAAGATCCTGACTGCTATGGAGAACTGAAGGAGCAGAACGTGTGCATGTACTAGGTTTGATGGAGATGGTTTTTTGTGTGTGGTGTGTGTGTGTGTGTGTGGTGTGTGTGTGTTGTGTTTTGTTTTTTTTCCCCATTTCAAATTATTGATTTTAAAGTCCCATCTTGTGGATATTTTGTCAACAAAACATTTGATTACTAAATTGAACAACACACAATATTGTTATACCCAGTCTCAGTCTTTATTTTGAAAAGGTATCGCGGTTGGACTCTAGCATTAAAGTTGTAGGGTTATTTTGTTGTATGATCAAAAACTTATCCAGTTGGATGATGTCAAGATCTACCCACTAAATATGTAAAATGTCTATTACTGTAAAAAAACAAAACCAAATAACCATTACCAAAAAAAAAAAAAAAAGGAAAAAAAGAAAGCTGTTTACACTATCATGTTTCTCTGTCTTGCTCTCAAGCTCTATCTTCAGTGCAGGAGTGTGCACGTACACATTGCACCATATTACGCCAAGCGAAGTTTGTTTGTGAATATACTTTTCCATGACTGGAGTTGAAAGCTGCAGTTAAAGTTAAGTACCAGTCCAGGGGTAAACTTTGCTGTATGTTGAATTATCGTTCTTTTGAACATATTTTTTAGATTTATGTAAACCTGACGTTGTGTCATATTTTTCATTTTGCTGCAAAAGACAGCAACTGTATGGGAAAGTAAACATTTACATGAAAAAAAATTTTGCTTGCATGTTTGTTCTTTGGATGAGAGCATTTTTCTGTTGTTCTTGAATGGAAATCCTTTGTTCAGTTTAAAAGTTCTCAAAATGTTATGACTGACATCAGCGATTACAACAAAATGACCCTTGTAATACCTGTATTATTGACTGGTACCAGTATTTTCAGGTTTTGCTTATAAAAACATTCTTATTTTCTAGATAACGTGATTTTTTTTTTTGAGCTTCACGGATAGAAAATGCGACCAAAAAACAGATGGGTGTGTTGTAATCGCTGATGTCTGTCATACTTCATGAAAAGCAACATGATTTCTATTTACTCGAAAACCAGTCACAATATTGTCTTGCCTTTTCACACATTGATTATTTGGTATGGACCTTTCAAAAATATGCATTCCACTTGTTCATCTGACACCCTTCATTTCACCACCCCTTTGTCCTCTTCTCTCTGCACACCTTTTTGGCACAGAGTCAAATAGATATGAAGTGTACAAAAAAAAAACATTGAAAAGATTTTTAAAACAAACATTGCTTTCCCTGCTTTCCAATTAAAAAAAAAAAGAATGTATTCAGTCTTTTGTGTATGCATGTTGTGAAACATTGTTGATATAGTCTGCTGTTGCTGTTTTTAGGGTTCGGATCAGTGAGATTACGTCGCAGTGTCACTATGACTGAAGAATACAGCATGGATCGTCCATGATGTTCTCAAACTTCACATTTGTCAGCCAAACCTCATCAAGGTGACTTAACACAAGCTGACTCTCTCTCTCTCCCTCTCTTTCTCTGTTTTGAACATATTGCTATTGTATAAGGTAAGATTCTTGGCTGATTTTGATTGTTATACCCCCCCCCCCCCCCCCCCCCCCCGTTGTAAAAGAGCTGTTCGTCTACTTGTTTTCTCATGTTTGCATCATTCACACATTCCTGGACTGAATTAAGATATATATCAAAGTCTGTATCTTGCTTTCTGTCTGTTCTTTCTCTCCCTCTTCATGACGCACAAATAAATCCACATCATAGCTACTTGAAACAAAGGTAAACGATTAGAATAAATCATTTCTGCACTGACGAGGCTCAGTGTTCATGCTGATCATGTGTTTTATGTAAATAACATGTCTCGCTTCAGCAATGCGACGCTCTGCTGGGATTCTGTCATAAGAAAATGGGGGGGGGGGGGGGGGGGGGGGGGGGGGGGCGGGGGGGGATGGGGGAGGATGAGGTAGGAGGGTAGAGAGGAGGTGGTACTGAACATGCAAAAAAGGAAAGAGAGAAGCATGAACAGTGTGCACTAATGCATGATTTTCAGCTGCTCTTTCTCTGACACCATCAAAATGTATTGCCTGATAGAAAAGTGGAAAAACAGTTTCTGCTCATCTGCCACAAGATTTAGTTGTCAGAGAGGATCAGTCACGTGGATACTTCAACTTCAAGCCTTTATGCTGATGCTCTTGTATTGCATGAACTGGTTGTTGCATAAACAGACAAAGAAACAAACGAAACTCATCCAAAGTGTGCAAGTGCATTTTTCAAGAACCATGGTCTGCCACTTTGTTTCTGGTTTGACAACTTCATTTACTCAGCAATTTTTTTCACAATGAAATCATTATGAAAAACATGTGTTGCAATAAGTAGAACCAAGCAAGTATTTCACCAAAGAGAGCAAAGAAACTTGCCCAAAGCGATGTGACCATCTCTTGCTGAATGCCATGTTATGCATGTAAAATGACAATTTTAATTAGATGCTACAGCTTGCCTCATCTTAGTACATTCAACAAGCAGGGTTGTACGGTCAACTGTGATTCCGAAAGTTAATCCCGACACAGTCCTTCAAATGTTCTTGCACAAAGTCAGTGAAAGATTTGTATATCTGAAAGATTATCTGCAAGGTTGCACACACATAACTGGACAGTTACTGAAACCTTCATTGGATATATATACATATTCACATTAATTCACAAAGCATGAAGCTGAACTCAAAACTTATGTTTTGACTTTACCAGTGTGTTACATTATTTTTGAACATTTGCAACTCTTTTTGCCTTGGGCACATGCAGTTGGATACTGTACAACCCAATTTCATTTAAGTTATTTCTGCAGAAAAGTGCAATGACGGAACTTCTGTCAATTTAATGAAAAAAATTTTTTAAATCACGATTTATCATTTCTGATTTTGTGTTCGATCCAAGCTTCCAGTCTCTTACTGGAAGTAGCTGTTTCTGTATTTCCGGCGTCTTCACAGGCTAACATTGGTGCGTTTGGCTGACAACGAAAGTTTGCACAGTGCTCCGGAAATTAAGTAGTCATGGCTTTTTTGAAAGGAGATACAGTATCATGCATCAAGGGCCAAATTAGAAACAAGTGGAGATGGCAATGGCTAAACGAAACTGGTGACGACGGCAGTGAATATCGTAAGTGGTGCAAGAAAATGAATGTGACCAGCATGTGTTTCTGTATCGTTTCTGTATCGTTTGGTCAAAAACGATCAGTTACGGGCGCGAACGGAAAAAAAGAAACTTCAAAGCCATGCTGATCACCCAGATGATTCTGATCACCCAGATGATTCTACTTTTGAACACAGTCTTGATTTAAATAGTAAAGTGACCATTTTTAAACAAATTTGAGGGAAATTTTGTGATTTTTGGGATGTTCGATCAGTACAGATTGGGTGAGAGAAATTTCCCTTTTTGAATTTTTATATTCTGGTTTATTTCTACATTTTTAGACTTTAACTTCCTGAGCTTCAAAAAGCCATAAATGTTTATTTTATCCATTTAAATGAATTAATGGAAGATAAAGTCTAACAGTAACTCACAAAAGCATGTTTGCAGTTAAGCGTTTTACTGCAGAAATTATGTTACAATTAAGCTTTTTCTGGGTGCAGGAGAGCCAATGAAATTGGCCTTAAAAAAGTTTAAAATTCAATTTTGCATGGGGGGCTTTGCACCCCTGGACCCCGAACAGGACGCTGCCCCTGTACCCCGCGGGGCCCAGACAGCCCCTGGACCCCAGCTTTTTTTTTCAGTCAAATCAAGTTTTGTAGGTTTCACCCATGAACGTTCCACGAATATTAATCACTCGCCTCTTGTTTGTCACCGGGCCTCCTGATGATTATTGCAAGACAACTGGAATACAATCAGATAATAAAAATGTTTCAGTACTGATGGAAGTGGTTCATGTTGTGTAAATTTTGTGATGATAATGGCAGGACATTCCACATATCAGTTTTCACTGTTAAAATCCAGAGAGTGTAAGTGTTCACACTTATTCACCTTGGTTGACACTTTATCAACATTGGAACGCGAATCTGAATAAATAATAATGTTTAGCATAATCAGGAATGTGTTTCTCACCTTTTTTTGATAGCACCTCGTCCATTTCTATCTAATTCTTTCTCAGTATTTTTACATGTGTGAACCGGTCAGAACGCGCTCGTGTGTGCGTGTGTGAGTGTGTGTGTGTGTGTGTGTGTGTGTGGTTTTCAGTACATTTATAGGCACTATAAAGTGTGTGACCCCCTAAATATTTTTGTGACCCCCTGAAAATTTGGAAGTGCAAGGTTTTCGCTCCAAGTCTGACCCTTCAATTTTTTGAAAATAATTATCACTGTGTGATCTACTGTAACATTAATCACATGTGTGTACCCCAGCAGGCGCTTTGTGTTTGTTACTTTCATGATACGTACTGAAATGTTTTTGTTTCCAGAACATGCGCCCAGCACTGCACAAGTCATGGCTGGGGCAGGCTCAAGCATGCTGTGGTTCTGGAGGTCTTGCCACGGAATTATCTCTGTAAGTTTGGGCAGTTATTTTGTTTTGACCTTTGTGAACTTCCAAGAGTTTTGATCATTATATCTTCTGTCTGCAGTCTGTGGATGAAGAAACACGGAAATGCGCTACTGAGAATGAAAAGTAATGCAATTACGCATGTGCATAGAAATTTAGGGAAATAGTGAAAGGGAAATATGTACCTTGGTATTCATCTGCTTTTGAATGTTTTGACACACACTGGAAACAAAAAATGCTCATGACAGGTTGTTTCTCATTCATTCTACATGCTCCAGAAATGTTACGTGCTTGACAAACCAGCAACAGATTTAAGTGTTAACTGCAGTGGGAGCATTGAAGTTTGAAAATAACGCTCGGGACTTGTCAAAGAATTGTAGGGTGTCCTGGGGATATGTTTCATGGTTTCAGGAGCTTCTTGCCGATTTCTAAGGTATCTCTTATTTACAGTGCTAATTTTTTTTTGTTTGAAATTTAAGCTGTGTTTGCCACACACACACACACGCATGCACGCACGCACGCACTCATGCATGCATGCACGGACGCACGCACGCACACGCACGCACGCACACACACACACACACACACACACACACACACACACACACACACACACACACTCTCTCTCTGTCTCTCTCTCATGCGTGCAAGTGCATGCTCTCTCTTTCTGTCTCTCTCTCTCTCTGTTCTCAAAGGTGTGCACGCTCACTGAATTGCAACTGAATTGTTAAATGTTTTATATCTCTCTTGATTACTAGGCCATATAATATTCACGTGCATAGATCTGTATATGATCGCCATCCCTTCCCCCTCCCCCATTGTCGTGTTGTTTAGCAGTCATTAGATAATCATCCTGTCCTTCACTGATATGATAAGAATTGATAGGATTTGTGTAAACGGAGTCCAGAGAAAAAAAGCCCCTCTCACTTGAGACAGAAAAACTCAAATGGTGGTGATAGTGGTAGACAAAACACATGAACCTGAAGGGTGTTGGATACAGGTGTCCGAATCCAGATTCCAGTCCATGACATCAGATGGAGTTAGGGTCGCTCCATTTGGCAGCTCTCAAGCATCTGCATCATAGCCGAAGATTGTAGTACTGTGCACCAGTTTTGTTTTTTGTTCGTTCGTTTTTTGCCCTTTTTTTAAATGTTGGGATTTTTAACTGCTCCTATTCTGTCATAGTGGTGTGAGTTTGCTCTGCACTGGATTCCTCACCTCACCAACCAGAGGAGTGCTGAAGCAAGGGGGCCATTCTCTTTATGAACAGCTTAGCAAGAGAACTTAAAAGAAGAAACAATATGTCAAAAAAACGGAGTTGTAGAGAAGCCCAGAGCTTCTGTTCTACCATGCCTTGCCTGTTAACTGTGACAGCCACAAGACTAGTTTCATTGGAATGGTCCCTGAGAGATTTTTCAAGTAAAGGATACGTGCCATCAAGATACACAGTGACTGTTGCAGCAAGCAGTGAGAACTAAATGCATCATTATGGATTCTGCAGGCAGTGATACTGATGCTGAAGGGAACAGTTTTCACTGATGTTTCTCATATTGGATAGGTAGCTGAATACCAGTAGGCATTGCTATGCAGGGATCTGAAAAAGGAAATGATACATTATACAATTCTCTTGAGATGGACACTTTCAGTTTTTTTGCAGGAAAGAAAATTACTCTTCTCTTATTCTCAGTAGCTCGTGCACACAAATGCACATGTGCACATTCACACGAACGCATGTTAACAAACATGTGTACACACACACACACACACACACACACACACACACACACACAGTTGTTGTTTGCGGACATAACGATTATGCCTTTTGGAAAGTAAACAACTGTATTACACAAGAGGCTTCACACTTGCTGCCTTTTTTATTGTACCATTCTAGAGCAGAGTTGATTTGGAAACATTCTATCCATTTATTACAGGGTTCGTACAGTCCTTAAAAGTCCTTAAAAGTCCTTTATTTTGAGGGCATACTTTTTAAGGCCTTAAAAGTCCTTAAAAATCAGGCTTGTGCTGAAAGGTCTTTTAAAAGTCCTTAAATTTTGTCACTGCCTATAAATTCTACGTAAAATCTCAAGTTTGTTTTAAAAAAAAAAAAAAGGCTTGAAATTGAATTTAAAAAAAAGAAAAAAAAGATGAAGTTGGAGTTAAGATCGACGATCTCACAGATTCGTCGTCTGCTATAGGTAACAGCACCAGAGTTACTGGCCTTCATATAGCACATGTGCTTACGTGAATGAATGCTCCACCATTTTGAATTTGAGAAAGCATGCCGGGGAAGTGTTTGTTTATCATGGTTTGGCTGGAATAAGATGAGTACAAAGAATGGCTGCAGGCAGACCCAAGTGGAGACAGAAGCAAGGTCTTTTGCCACATATGCAAGATCATCATTGACATTAGTACAATGGGAGAATCGGTTGTAAATAGCCATAGAGAAGGAAAAAAATCACTGCGACCTGATGAAGGCTTCATATCCCGCAGTTCATGTTTTGAGGTTTGTTTTTTTCTTAGTTCTACAACGAGCGACCAGCCCATCACTTGTAGCAGTTCACCATCCTGCAGTTCATGAACCAACAGAACTTCTCCAACTCAGATGTCAGTGAACAGCCTGAGCCGGATTAAAAACAGTGGCAGTGAAATCTGAAAGTGAAATACTGAGGACTTTAAAAGTAGTGACAAGTCATTACAGCTTTCGTCCGTGTGAAAGCAGTTCAAATCTTTTCCAGCAAATGTTCTCGGACTGTGCAGTTGCCAAACAGTTTCAGTGTGGAGAAAGAAAAACTTGCATCCTCTCAGTGTGTTGTTATGCCCCCAGTGTTGTGACATGCACAGTTTTAGTTACAGAAGCATTTTACCCTCAGTGACTTCAAACAAACATGTATGACAAGAATTGAAATTCTTATGGAATTCAGGCAAACAAACATAGGGCAAACAAACATTTTTGTGAACTGCAAGATTGGAGAATCTGTTGTGTACAGTGAACATTTTCAAACATTTTTGTCAATTGATCACAAGACGTGAGAATCCTACTTTGCGCTGCTGTAGTGTAACAAACATTTGTATTTATACTGATATTAACTAAAACAAGCTGAGATACCTAAAATCTATGCTCGCAGAGGATCCATGATGTGAGTATTGAAGAGTAACAGCAGATGATTGAATTTGTCTGCATTTCATTATTATTTTTCTTAAAAATTATCCGTGCAGTAAGTCCTTAAACTGAAAAAAAGGTGCTTCACAAGTCCTTAAAAAGTCCTTAATTTTTTTGTATGGAAATCTGTGTGAACCCTGTATTACCATCAGTCCACTACTGATAAACTTGATGACGTCACAGGAAGTTATCTATTCTGCTGATGGAAAGTCAAGTTGCTGCATTTGTTACCCTGCAAAGATTTTCTCCTGTGTTTGTTGATCTGTTAGCAAGATTACGCAAACATGAACTTACCAATTATAACAAAATTGGGTAGAAAAGACAACAGATGTCAAGAACAAACACGTTAATATTTTGAGTGGATCTGAATTAAAGGGTGGATGCAGGATCTGCTTGGCCTTGGCAAAGGCACGACCTCTCTTGAATGTCTTTTTCTGGTTTGGAAGACATTCAAGAGAGGTCATGCCTGGGTGTCTATCACACTCTTTGATGCAAATTGAAGTTTGTTAGCTGCAGATTTGCAGAATGTGCCAGGGCAAAGTTAGAAGAGCCCACAGTGGGTCTGTTTCTTTTTCAGTGTGCCAGAGGCTCATATTTATGTGTCACAGGAGCCCTGACTTGCGTTGTGTGTTATTTGTTTACTTGTTTGTGATTTTATCAATGTATTTCTGTGTTTCAGCGGTTCTGGTGCTTGATGAAGATGTTTATTATGGACCACTCCAGCAAACGAAAACTGTGATGGAACTTACCCAAACAGTCTTTCACTGTCATCCTGTGATATGAATGGTGTGATCAGACTGCTGCTGTGATCATCCTCAGAACTGTTGAAAAGTGTGTGTGTGTGTGTTCTGTAGTCTGGCCTTGGCAAGATGATCCAGGTTTTTGTTGCACCGTCAGGCTAAGGTTTATTTACTGGTTTGATTTTTAGTGAGGTTTTTGTTTTTGATGCTGTTGGCATTTTGCTTCATCATTTTCATGTTTGGCACTGTTCAAATGAGAGATTTTTTTTTTTTTTTT
Source organism: Conus betulinus (assembly GCA_016801955.1). Taxonomy (NCBI): domain Eukaryota; kingdom Metazoa; phylum Mollusca; class Gastropoda; order Neogastropoda; family Conidae; genus Conus; species Conus betulinus. Next base: position 1,076,181 of record JADBJO010000111.1, read on the forward strand.
TAATTGAAAGGTGTGGAAGGAGGCAGAAGTCTTGAATCCAGGTGGTGCTGAAAGATAGGACACTTGGAGGAACTGCAGTTGTCACGTATTAGATGTAGCACTTTGCAGCACTGCTACTGTTACTTATGAAGTGTAGCACTTAACAGCACTGCCGCTGTCATTATGACGTGTAGCTCTCATCAGTACTGATACTGTCACTTATTAAGTGTAGCACGTTGCAGCACTAGGACTGACATTGCTAAGTGTAGCACTTTACATCTCAAATACTGTCACTTATTAACTTTATACAGTTTAATTGTAGCACTTTGCAGCACTGGTACTATCACCTTATAAGTGTAGCACTTTGCAGCACTGTTTACTGTCACCTTCTAAGTTTAGCACTTAACACTACTGCTGACACTGATTAAATCAAACACTTGACAGCACTGTTACTGTCACTGATTAAGTGAGCACTTTCCAGCACCACTGTTGTAAATGATCAAGTGTAGCGTTTTACCCCACTACTGCTGTCACTTAGCGAGTGTAGCATATTGCAGCACTGCTACTCTCACTGACTAAATGTAGCATTTTACAGCACTATTGCTGTTACTGATTACATGTAGCACTTGACAGCATTTCTGCAGGAAGGAAGGAAGGAAGGCAACAGTCAGGTATTTTGATTGTACTCGCCATATGGTTCCATGAATGTTGAGTTATAAAATTCAGTTCAAATGTGGTCGCACACAAGAACACAGTGACTTGAAAAATTTTCTTGCTCTTTTGCACTTTTCTCACACACTGAACTCTGACGTAAAATTTTCTTTCCATTTTGAACTTTTTTCTCACTTGCACAAACTTTAGTGCTTGTGCGTTTTAGTAATTGTGGCACTATTATTCGCTTAGTCGACTCATAAACAGTCTGCACAAAACAGTAATGACAAAGTCCAAACTTTGCTGTAGTCCAGTATCAGGTGTACTGCTAAGAATGAGTTTGTAGGAACCTGCTCACTGCTGGTGAAAAGAATGAAAGCAGCCACGATCCTTGCACAGTGCCACCTTTCACATTACACACTCATGTGTTGACTGGATGGCATTGCCTGCTGGGTTTTCCTGCCTTCCTTTTTGTGCCAGACACAGTCGGAAGTCGATGGGATGTCTAAAAAAAAATCAATAAAATTTTAAAAAGCCACGAAGTGCTGTTCACAAATGGTGTTGATCAAGGCAGGAGCCCGGATAACGACCGGTTTTGTCTGATTACTGTGGTCAATCCAAGTAAGGGTGGCACACCAAGACAATCAGCCAACTAAGGAACGGGCGGCACATGGCTGATCAGGAGCCTGACGGGTCGGGCGGAATAGGGCGGAAGGGGGATACAAAGGTTAAGAGCTTCTTCAAGGCAGCACGTGTCTGGCCCTCCAAATGGTTCAGTGTCTTCAGCAGTCTTGAGGCACCTCCTTATCGGCCCTTCAAGTTGTCCAGTGTCTTCTTCAGCAGTCTTGAGGCACCTCCTTTCCGGCCCTTCAGATGGTCCAATGTCTTCTTCAGCAGTCTTGAGGCACCTCCTTTCCGGCCCTTCAGATGGTCCAATGTCTTCTTCAGCAGTCTTGAGGCACCTCCTTTCTGGCCCTTCAGATGGTCCAATGTCTTCTCTTCAGCAGTCTTGAGGCACCTCCTTTCCGGCCCTTCAAATGGTCCAATGTCTTCTTCAGCAGTCTTGAGGCACCTCCTTTCCGGCCCTTCAAATGGTCCAATGTGTCTTCTTCAGCAGTCTTGAGGCACCTCCTTTCCGGCCGCCCAAATGGTCCAAATCTTCTTCAGCAGTCTTGTCTTCTTCAGCAGTCCAATGTCTTCTTCAGCAGTCTTGAGGCACCTCCTTTCCGGCCCTTCAAATGGTCCTATGTCTTCTTCAGCAGTCTTGAGGCACCTCCTTTCCGGCCCTTCAAATGGTCCTATGTCTTCTTCAGCAGTCTTGAGGCACCTCCTTTCCGGCCCTTCAAATGGTCCAATGTCTCTCTTCTTCAGCAGTCTTGAGATATCTGCAGGTGGAGACAGCTTAGGTTTTGGAGACGGTGGAGGTGACCTTTTAATCTCCACACTTGGTTGGACTCCTCTCTGTCCAATGCCTGTAGTCATCTTGAGACACCTCATATTCGACCCATCAAGTGGTCCAGTGTCTTCTTCAGCAGTCCTGCGACATTTCATCTCATCACCAGCCCTCCAAATAGTCCTAGATTGTCCTCAATAGTCTTGTAACACCGAGTGCTGGTATGGGCCCTCCTGGATGGTCCAGAACTCAATGAGCAGGGCTGGTCCCCTGTTCCCAAGTCTCCTCTGGAAGGAGTTGTAGCCTTGGGAAAAATGACCACACTGGGAAGTGAGGGCAAATGTTATTCTGTATTTCACCAAAGACGCTGCATTCATTGTGAGTTTAAACTGCTACAAATCAGAATAAATACTTTCTTTCATGAACACCACATTGAAGAAAACAAAAGACAAAGAAAAGCAAATGCATTTTTGGACCCTGAATCATCAACTGGTTTCATATACAGTGTCTTTGTTGGTACACAACTGTCCTTTCTACAACACAGGACCATGGTTAGCATTTACCTGTGAAATATCTGAAAAGAGAAATCTGGCTGGACCGTACCTGTGTCGTGTTCACTGTCCTATCCTTGGCCTACCTGGGCGCCAACTGACTATTCTTGGCTGGCGTGCGCGCTGATACTCGCGTGGCTCCGTATGACTGGAGAGAGTTGATAAATAGTTAAGTGTTGCTCATGTCTTTAGTCTGCAGACTTCCCTCTCACTCCCACTTAGCCCTTTTTTTCCATCCTCACTTCCTCTCTCTATCTACTTTCCCTCCCCTCATTAGGTTTTGTGACATAAGTAAGGACAACCAGCATTTTGACTCTTAAGTTCCACAGCATTATTCTAAGAGTGTCTAGCACTGAAAAATGAAAGTATTTACAGCATTTCAGTGTGTCTTTGTTAACCCTCTTCAGTATGCACTTATCCGAGCTTAGTAACACCGAAAACCATCGGCAAGATAGGTAACTCCATAATTTGAACATGGTTACTCAATTAAAAAAATAATTTAAAAGAGAGGAAAGGAAAGAATGAAATGAAAATAATTTTTAAAATTCCTACGAATATATGTGTTGCTATATCGTAAGTTTGAAGAATGTCACATGAGCCATTTACTTGGGGGGGAAAAAAAAAATCTTCTTCTTCAGAACTTTCTTCTGAATCGTTGCTCATCATACCTTGAACCTCATCCCAGTTGAAATCTAGGTCACTCTAAGCTTCATCACCCAGCACTTTCAATTAGTCTTATGCCGTAAATTCTACAAATCACAGTATCTCCATCACTAATCTCATTATAGAACGGCAGAAATCAAGGTAAGCCATGGTGAAAAACTGCATTTCGACTTCAAAACTTTAAAAATTAGTAACTCGAGAACCACGGCACGCATCGACTCGCGTTTTTTTTGCAGACGGTAGAAAATGGCTACAGGAAGAACCAAATCATGTTCTCGCGAGACTTACTTTTCTACGAGAAACATGGCGGCGCCCATTGTTGCCACGTGTTTTACCGGGCGCTGGCAGGCGCTCAGCGTTTTGGCTGTGTGATTTCCGGTTGGGCGCTAGCGGGCGCCCGATTGACAAGAGAGTTAATGAGGTGTGTGTTACACATTTATGTAGAGAGTTGATTCCAAACAAAATTACAGCACAGATATGGCCCTTTACTGTCAGCCAGATTCAAGAAATATGACTTGAATTGAACAGCACAAGATCTGATGGATAATGTATACATTTTAAGTTGATTGCTTGTAATGCACACACAAATTGAGTCATACAAGTTGAAAATTGTGCAAATTGAAATTGTTCGCAACTGACTTTGTGTTTGTACCGTTTATTTTCAGACTAGTCAATACTGGCATAGGTAACTGGTTCCTTTGCTTTTCAGTGTATGCTGTGGACAAATGGAATCTGTGAAAATTTCTTTTTTTAGCGGTTCCTGATGAAACGTCTGCGGTGACAAAAGATGATAGTGTTGCTCCACTGGAGCCTCGCTAGCATTTGGGGGTAAAGAAATACACTTTATCTGAATGCTGGGAGTTTGCCTCTTGGACTGACATGATGTCAACTCTTTTACAACAGAATCCATGAAAACTTACGAGATGTCGCTTCGAAGCGAGGTTTGGAACCGTCAAATGATGGGGGAGGCTTGAAAGACACAACCTGTCGGCAGGCGAAACTTTTTTTCAGTGAAACAAATGAAAAAAATGCCTTTTTTGCAGAAGAATGAATTAGTTTCTGAAGACGAGCACCTCTGCTACCATGGACTGGTTTCAGAGAGGCGGAATAGTTTGGATTGGGGTTGGAAATGGGATTTGTTGCCAGGGCAAGGGAAGCATACAAGAGCTACTGGGGGAAGCTGTTTGTTCAGGATCCCAATGTGCAGATGAAGTCAATTTACTGAAGTACAACTACAACACTCAAACACCATCTGATGAATTTTGGGTTCCTCAAAAAGTTTAACATTTGTTTCTGATCATAGATGTTATGGAAGAAAAGATTTTAAAACATATCTTTGTACACATTTGAAACAATTTGCATGTGTGTGTGTGTCTTTTTTTTTTTAAACATCCACTTCAGCAATTGATTTGAGTGAGTTGACAGTCTTGATATGGCCCGTGGCAGTCCGGCAATAAGCAACATGAATAAAATCCTTTTGGCTGCAAGGGTTTTTTTTTTTGTTGTTGTTGTTGCTTTCTTGTTTGTTTGTTTTTGTGTGGGTGTGGGGGAGCTGAACATTATTTCAGTTGTGTGTTTGCATTTTCAAATTACATGATATTTACTTGTAAAAGTTCTCTGTCTTCCTTTTTGAGCTGAAAATCACTCAAACAAAAGCAAGGTGCGAATTAATGCTTGCTTCAGGAAATAACATGGTACAGACAGGTAATTTTTGACGAAGATATTTTCATTTCTTTCATCTGTTGTTCTTTCTTTCTTTCTTACTAATCTGTGTCCAGAGTTCACTTCAGCGATGTGTCCGTCTTTCCAGTCTGTAGGGACCTTTGTATGTCCATATCTTCTCAAAAAGTGGTTGAAGAATGTCTGCTGTAGTGCCGATGTCAGCTTTTAGTGCTTCTGCTGGACTTGTGTCTTGGCCTGCTGCCTTTCCATTCTTCTTTTCTTGATAGCACTGACGATTTCTTCCCTGGTTGGTGGATTGCAATTGATTGACAGATCAGTTTCTGCCACTGGGATATGTGGAGCGTCTTGTGGTCTGGTCAGTATACAACGGTGGCTGTTTGGTGCTGAGCAGGTAGATCTGACAGTTGTCTTTGTAGACAGTGGTCATCAGCAAGCTCTCCTGCACCTGCAGTAATTCTCCCTTCTCTTTCAACTTGGCAGTCTTGACCTCCCTCAGGTAAGCCCTTGCGGTTGATGTTGACAGTGGCATAGACATACGTCCCATTTTGGGACAGGTGTGTCATCAGGGGGACACTGGTAAAAAAAATTGATCAGAATACAGGTGCCTGTGTTGATGGTAGAAAGGTAATGCCAGCATGTTGGCTACTTCGTGCCCGAGACTGATGGTAGTGTCTCTGCGACTTGCACGGCCAGTGTAAATATCAAAAGCAACACAATACCCTGTGTTTGCGTCACACATCTCCCACACCCTGATATACCCCATTTGGTTGGCTTTGCAGGCATGTATTGCCTGAAACATATCTGACCCATGTACCCCATCATTGCCTCATCAATGCTGAGTTCACGACCTGGATGATAGTTGGTCCTGAACAAAGGGAGAATCATGTTGATGTGATCTCTCACCTGTACAAAGGGTCATAAGCAGGATGATCTTATGCAGGTGTGTTAGATGTGTCATGCAGATGGGAGTACCAGTTGATTTTGAAGAAGAGTGTTTTTGGGCATAACACTGCTGATCCAGGGATCGTTGAAGCGGCGATCGCTTGACCAGTAGCACCATAGAGGTGGCAGACGCCTAATCCCCATCATAATTAATACAGAGACATAGGCCCGCATTTTGTCAGATGTTTTATCAAGCCATAGGTGTGCCCTCAGCTGCTGGTTTTTGTTGAGGATATCTGTTGGTTTCTTCTGTTGCTAGTTGAAAAAAATGTGAGAGGTATAAACAAAAAGAAGTAATCTAGCGGGGTGGCAGTGAGTGCGCAGGGCCTGTCGGCTGTTGGAATGTGGCCACGTTGGCAGGATGTGTAGCCGGTCGCCATGTGGTTTGCAGAGCAGCGAGCGGCACGTTGTCCTTGGGGTCGCTTTCACCATTTTTTCTCTCTCCTCCTTCATCAGTGCCAATTTCAACATCACTCTCTTCTAACTCTCCATTTTCATACTTCTCTACCTCTTGCGTAATTTGATCCCACTCCTTCGCTGAATACTTAAGAATATCATCAAACTCTCCACTTGCAGTTTCTCCTCTTTCTTTGTGAATGGAAGTGTTTGTGCCAGCATCCAAAAATAGTGGTGCTAGATTACTGGGCTACAGTGGGAAATGCCCACCAACTTTTAGTGGCTGTCCGAGCATTTTCACAGCGTCGGCACATGATGGGAAAAGTACCATATACATGCAGCCTGGGACTGCCGTCTGCTCCCATTATGAAATCGTAGCGCATTGTCTAAGTTCTCCAATCTGCGTCCGTTACAAATACAAGAGGGTTATTAACAAAGTTACAGTCCTGATATGAACTGCTTGTTGGACTGGGCTGTCTTAATCGAGAATGTCCACGAGTGAGGAGGACAAATATATTTGTGCCGTAAAATGAGTTGTGGAATTCTTTTTCTTTTTGTTAACATTGTAGAGAATGGACTAAGATGAGTTGATAGCCCTGATATGGCCCCTGGTGGTTGTTTGGGCTATGAGTAATATGAATAGAATAGAATCCTAGTGGTGCAATTTTTTTCTTGGTGGGGGTGTGGAGGGAGGGTGTTTTAATAGTTTTATATCATGCATTTTATTTATGAAAATTCAAGTTCTTCCTTTTTAGGCCAAAACACACGTACACACACACAAACAAAAACAAGTGCAAAATAGTGCTTGTTTCAATAACAACAGGATACAGACAGGTAGTCTATAGGGGGTTTTCCCCCTCCAGATTGAGGTGGAAAGTTGACTTTGATGGGACGACAACCCTGACATGGCCCTTTGCGGTCGACTGGGCTATAAGTTGCTTGAAATTTTCAGGTGTCTCAAACAAAACAAGTGTCTCAGATCACAGCCCCCCTGTAGGAATCAACTTTGATGTGATAACACCTTTATTATGGTCCCTGGCAATCAGCCGGGCAATAAACAATATGAATGAATGAATGAATTGCAATCTTTTTTTTTTTCTTTCTTTCTTCCTTGTAGGTAAATCTCGTTGATAGTTCAGCAACTCTGTGTCATGGTGTATGGAATGGATTTTGACAATGACAATGACAGCCCCCTCCCCCCCCCCCCCCCATAATTAATCAGTTTGACTGAAACACGGATCACAATCTCATTCTGCTTATTTTGCAGATGGAATTCATGTTTGATATCTCAGATTGGGACAGTTTTAAGTGTGTATTTTTTTGTATAATTATGATCTACAGCACTGACGGTCTAAAACAGTATTCCTGCATCCTAGTGAATGGTCTCAAGTCTAAAAAAAAAAAAAATTCACAAAAAGACAAATCATCAAGATAGGCAGCATCCGCCCATTTTAGCTTGTCCTACTGTTCAGCTCAGCCTGAGCAAGCCTGATATCTTGAGAGCAGGTCACACATGTTGAATAATCCCCACTAGCACCCCAACCCACTTACCTTTTGACTGACTTGCCATTTAACGTACCCAGCCATCTGACTGACTCTGTGACCAACTTGATCTTGGTTTTGACGTTGATTACCTTTTTCTTCAACCCAGTGACAAATTGTTTCCTCATAATTTTATCATCCACTTGTCTTGAACCCACTGACCTCACGACCATTGACATGACTATTGATCTGAGTAATCCTGTGAATATTTAGGAGTATAAGCCTAAATATACAAGCCCTCAAAAAGCGGTATTGATGGAAGGTGCCTTGTTACATCGTATACACTTTTTTTTCAAAAGATGAACATTAAAACGGTTTGTGTTGCATTCTTGACCAGACCTTCGTCATCCGGGCACTGGAGGAGGGGAGTATTTACAGTATTAGTGATCAACTTGGGTTTATGTTTTGGCGATGTTGATGGAGAAGTGCCTGATAGTATAAATGACGCATCTCCCAGTTCATCTTCAACACTTCAGTCTTTCCGATTGTTCAACAAAGCATGACACATTCCCAGTGACGACCGCTTACTGTTAAAAACATCTGCTCATTGACTGCTGAAGTTTACATGACAGACACTTCGCTGCATATTCTGTGCTGGCTGTTTTGTGATTTTCTCTTTTTCTGTTTAATGTTTGTTGTTTTTTTTAATTGATCTGTTTAGCATATTGATCATGGACAGATGGTTTAGACTGGTAGCTGCTTTCAGTGACAGGAACCATTGTCTTCAAGTATATGGCCCCTTGCGGTTGGCTGGCTGGTTATTAAACAAGATGAATTGTCTTTTTAATGTGTATTATCTTTGTTTTGAGTGCCCTGAATCTTAACGTGGCCTTCACAGTTGGCTGGGCTATGAACAACAGAACTCAAACTAGCATCTCTTTTGTGATTTCTTTTTGTAATTTCTGACATGTTTTTTTTTTTTTTTTTTCTATCTTAATCTGATTGAGCAGCCATCAGTATTTCTCTTTTTTTTTTTTTTTTTTTTTTTTCAACGTTGTGTAGGCGTGATGTGTAAAGATGGGTATACATGTTTGGCATGCTGTCATTGTGCAAGTATATATGCAAGGGTGAGACACAGTACACGAGCGAATGCTTTTGGATGATGTACATTGGTGCCATTAATACTTGTGTGATGAACTGGACTGAAAGCTGCATAGCAGTGCAAGAACATGCATCAGAACTGGGTGCAGATGTGAGACAGGGGCAAGCAGAGTGAGCAATGTCGTGAGATGAGAACTTGATGCATCTCATCTTGGTACGTGTATGCGAACGAAGGAAATGAATGGAGAGAGAGGGAGAGTCAGGAGTTTGACTTGGCTGTCTGTGAGCATTATGGGGTCTGTCGTCATTGCAGTTTGGAATGTAGGGCAGATTATGATGCATGTTTGCTAATGAGTGCAGGGCAGCAATCCATACTTGGTTGTTTGTACACGGAACCTGTTTGTATGTGCATACTTGTGATGCGTATATATTCAACAAGTTTTAACATGGCATTTGCTGTTACTTGAACACATGTATGAGGAGTGGATGTGGGCGCTGTGTGTGTGTGTGTGTGTGTGTGTGTGTGTGTGTGTGTGTGTTGTCGCAAGATATGTGTAATTCTTGTGTTTCATGGGGTGAAGCTGATGACACGATATTTTTTATTTGTTCTGAAGTAAAAACTGAGAAAAGAATGTATTTGATTCCTTTTGAAAGATAGCTGCGACCCCTTCTCTCTCTTTACCTCCTTCCCACTCCCTCTCTGTCTTTCTGTCTCTCTTTCTCTCCCCCCTCCCTCCCTACCTCCGTGTTTCTATGTTGTTGATTCATTGATACAAATTCAATGTTTTCTCGCATATATTTGCATGAGTGCCTCCATATAAGAACTCAAGTAAAGATCACAACAAACAGCTGACTACACAAAGAAGAGCAGGTAAACTTGATACTAGCGAGATAACCTCGCTGTATAGAAACTCGTCTGTCTTTCTTCCTGTTAAGCACATTAAAAACCTTCCTTCTGACTTGTAATTTGAAAATAAACAACCAATCCCAGGTAAAAAAAAAAATCAATTTAAAGGACGCCGCAGTTGTATTGCTGCAAAATATGTTACTTGACTTTGACTTTCACCTTATGGATTTTGTTTAAATTTTGTTTGAAAACTCGGGAAATCCATATATTAAACCCTTCACCAGCAGCTTATGGGAACTATTGTAATCCATCCTGAAGACAGAACCATTCGTATCGCCTGCTCCAAGGCCTTTCAACCGCTGGATTGGACATGTCCGGGAGGCATGGCTGATTGTGTCTGTGCTCCATTGGCATCAAATGGAGACATACCACAATCCATAATTCTGTCTGCAGCCCATAACACAACCAATGAACTGCCGAGTCTCTCCCATCTGGTGACATGTAGCTGTAACTTAATGTTACACACGTGAAATCTCTCTCTCTCTTTCTCACCCTCTCTGTCTCTGTCTCTCTCTCATTTTTCTTTTCAAACTGAACGTTTGAAACAGTTTATTACAGATACAAATCAAGGCACATGATCAGCGTAATACTGTTAGGAGCTGGAGGGGAAATGGCAGATAATAAAGTACACCATGAGCGAATAGTAATTATATGCTATATTCACACTACTGTAATTAAGAAACTTTTTTTTTTTTTTAAAATAAAAGCTATATTTTACACATGTCGATCTCACTGACAATCCCCATTCCTTTGAATATGTGTGACATTATTTACAGACCATTTTTAAGCTTTGCATACCCAGAACGATTGACACACATGCACGCGACATACACACACGCGCACACGCATGTGTCTGTCTGTGTGTACGCACGCTTTGTATTTCTATTTGCATGTGTGTGTGTGTGAAAGCCAGGAAAACAAGATCACTCACACACACACACACACACACACACACATACATTGTGTGTGCACAAGCATGCGTGCTTGTGTGTGTATATCTATTTGCATGTGTGTGTGTGTAGAAGAGTGATCTTATTTTCCAGGCTTACACAATATACAATAAACTCAAGTTACCAGTAAGTGATGCAAACTAGCGATGGCGAAAGGCAGCATTAGCCTGCTAGCAGCTAACG